>CM071937.1:30505840-30578791 GCA_016081115.2 Rehmannia glutinosa
AAGGGTTTGTATATAATATTTTTCTAGGATGCTGTGTCTATTGAGGAAATGGATAGACTCTTGAGCAATTATAACATTATCGAAGATGAATCTCCTAGGAATAAGCGAATTTGACTCTCACTGGAACCACGAGAGATGAAAGGTAATATTTTAATTTGTTGTGAGTATTTTTGAGATGATCTTATAGACAACATTACATAAGCTAATAGAAGGGAATTGAGACATAGTGGTTGGATTAGAAGATTTAGGAATGAGAGTATCAGAATTATGGTTTTTTTCAAAATTTTACGAGATTGAAAGAAATTGAAAATAGTAGAACACAAATCAAATTGAAAAAATTGACCCTCACATAAAAGTAGTCCTCCTTTGTAACCCGGCCGAGGAGAAGCCCGTCAAATTTGCCTTGGGGCGAGGAAGAAGTTGAAGAAGATGTGTGAAAAGAAATAGCATACAACAAGCGAGTGGAACCGTCCGGGTTGGAGACATATCCCAGCTCACATAGCATACTCGTATCCACCCATGCATGCGTAATCTTGAGAACTATCATCTGTCGTGCTCCACGGATCTAAGGATCATGATAAAGAAATTATGGAGGAAGAACAAAACCAGAGAAACTATAAAGATACACGAAGTGATGAAACCACCCAAGAAAATGAGTAAGTCTCTCCCGATCCAGGAGCCAACATCAAAATGTTTGAAGGAGCCCCCAAAGAAACGCTCCCAAAATCTCAGAACAAACTGGAGTGAAGCTGCTAGCTAAGCTTTCTAGGACAAGCGATGCCTTTGGGAGGAGGCACATGTTGATACTTGGGTCGATGAACCTCTTATGGATTGTACCCGGGACTCTCGCCAGAACACTTATCAACACGAATGCGAGTCGAGCTCTACTTTCCCCTGTACATCATAATACAAATCTGGAGCTAGAGGGGGAATATTGAAATCCACTCAGATGGAAATGGAATGATGGAATCGGAGAATGAGCAGACATTGATTCCACTGCCTCCCAGGCGGAATTGAAAAAGGGCCAGGAATTTAAATTTACGACCCTAAACATGTGAAACCTCTAGAGAAGATGGAGAAACATGGAGAAGAACAAAGCGAAGATGATGGGGGCTCCGCCCCCTTGGCTGCGGAGGCGCGTCGGGGCGCCTCTCTCTCTCTGTCGGGCTCTCATCTCTGGAAATCGCTTATACTCTCACGTATTACTCAACTCTCACGTGAGCACTATCCTCAACTTTCAAGAGATTTTTCTAAAATACTCTACCAAGCAAAAAAGTTCAAAGTTAAAAGAGTAGAGATAAATAATACCTTTAGAACATGGGTCAAAAGCTTTCTTTCCATGTGTGTCAAAAGTGGTCGATGATTCTCCAAACAAGAAAAGATATAGAACAAAGACAAACGAATCTGATATTGGTTTAGCTCACGCCTTTGCTTCATCCACTTCCAGCGGAAGTTTAGGGAGTTATGTTTGGGCAAAAGCGACCTTTAATAATTAAATATATAATCGATTTATATATTGATTTAATATCAATTACTTGATAGGTTATTAATAGAATAACCCGACCCAAAGAAGTCGGGGGCTAGCCCATAGGCGATTTCTTCTCACGAGGCCCACAAGACACTGCTTTATTAGGGTATAAAAATGTCACTCCTCTTTATTTGTATAGACATACTTTGGCGCATTTAATTCGATTCGATTCTTTGTATTATTTTCTCTCGATCACCATGCTAACTTGCAAGCGTCGGAGGAGCCTCCTAGGACAACCCCAGGAGCTACACATTTGCGTGTGTGCGAGAGAAAATGCTTAGCTTTGAGTGATGCGCCACTAAGAGCGATATAAAAACACATGACTATTTTTCATTTTTACTTAAAAACATAAACGTCTAATATGGCCTAATACCACTATAATTTTTTTTATTGTATTGATTGATTATGTAAAACTTTATCAGTATATATTATATATACATATAAATAGAAAATGTGCACACACACACATATATATGTACATATCTTTGCTTGTATGGTGCAAGACTGGAGGACATGAGGTTCAGAGCAGGTGGCTGCTGTAAGAAGTGCCATTGCCATTTTCTCAAGCACCTGCTGTCTGCATTTGCGTACCCCAAAAACTTGTCCTGTACATGAAAAAAGTAATGCACAATTCTACTTACGCTTTCCTTTCTTGATATATAGCCCATTATGCTTTCTTTTTGTTTTTCTTCCATTTCTTTGAAAGGCGCAAATTTCATTAATTCTCCAAGACTACAAGGACAAGTCCCATTAATGCCATGTCCATGCATGCTCCAGACCCCTGTAGAGGAAACAAACAAGAATGAAAATGGAAAAATGCTATTTTAACCTAAAAAAACAATATATATGTGTATATATATAGAGAGAGAGAGTGAGAGAGTTTTGAATAATATATAGGGATAATTACAAAACTACTCCTGAAGTTTGGAGTTAATTAAAAAAAAAAAACTCACATGTTTTGGAAACAAAACAAAAAAACCTGAAATTTGATAATGTATTACATTTTCTGCGTAAATAAAAGATATTTGTCACTCCGTTATATATATTTGTAAATACAATTATCCACTTAGATTTAACACATAATCAAACCTCAAAGGTTTTTTTTTATTTATAATTTTTCAAATATTTTTGGTTTTTTGTAATTGGCCAAGAAACCTCAAGGGTTTATAATTATCCATAATATATAATGAATGTTTGATGTTAAGCTAGCTAATGCATAATGGTCTTGATGTTATTAATCTCTTATTCAGTAGCATGATAGTGCCGTGTTTTTAATGATTATCAATTCCTTGTATAAACCATTTGTGCTGAAGTGTATGATAAATTTTAAGATCGTGACAATTATCTCGCGATCGAAGATGAGATGGGGGTAGTAATTCGTCATCGAATTGGGTTCGTGTTTGAGTATCGGGTTGATTTTGAGTTATGCTTAAAATATATCGAAAGTTAATGAAAATTTAAGATTACTATGTTTTAGACAAATTGGTAACATAAAATGTGAGGTTAAGTATTAGTCATGTTCGGGTTGGGTTTCTTGTGTTGGGTTCAGGTTTCTCTCAATAACTTTGTTTTTCGGGTTCGGGTTAGTCGGGTTATTGTGTCGTGTTAGACATTGTCACCCTTAAATGAAACACTATTTTGAAATAAAAGATCTCATCTCGTACTACTTTTTGGGCTTTAGATGTCAATCTTGCTGTGGTTAATGGTAATGCATACACATTAATACACTATATTTTAAATTGCATTTAATTTTATATGTTAAATATATTTTTTAAGAATACGTCGAGTTGTAAGTGTATTGAAAATGCTAATATATATTTGAGGTGTAGTAGTGATATTTGATAAATGAAATAGATATAATTTCAAATAGAAAATTCAGACTAGATAGTAATTTATTTTAGTCGTCAGTATATTCAAATTATGTATTCTTGGTCAATTCATTTTTAAACAAATGAAAATATATAAAAAAGAAAGGAAAATATCGATCACAAGCCCGTCCAGGTAGCAAATGAAAAATAATGTTAAACTTAGGAAAAAATAAAAAAATAAAAAAGCTTAAAAATGCGATTTAAGCGAAGGCGTTTATTTTCTACAAGATTTTGAATGACATAGTTAGTTGTTGTTGTTTTAGCGGCGTGCTTGTATCTTGATGGTAATGTGGCGCGTGGAATGTGGGCCCAGGATCATGAGCCACAATTACCATATCTTCATTTAACTTCACGAAGAATCACCTATCTTTGTCTTTAAAGCTTCCCACTTTTCTTGTTTGTTCATCTTGCTCCTCTTCGTCCTCCGTTGTCAAACCATCGTTTAGTAAGCATCCGTTGTGGCTTAAAATTCTACGAAGGGTCATTAGAGTTCACTCGTAGGCTCGTCAAAGGTAAGCTCTTGGAGGCGTCGGTAATTGCTCAAATCGTAATTTCTCTTTCCATACGTCATTTAAGTCAATTTTGCATAATTACTTTGATCTTTGAGAAGAGTGGTATACCGCTGTAAAGGTATGGGTATGTCACTATTAAAATTATTGACCATTGCCAACTCAGAGCCACCCACTTTGCATCTTCGACCTCATTAAGCCAATGCCTCAAAAGGAATTCTTAGTGTTGACTTTAGGATAGATTTTCACCATCTACCATTATGCGTTTTTTAAGTTGCACCAAATTTTTACGAAACAACATCATTACCACTTATCCACGGAGGGCGATCACGATGCAATGATCTACACACGGATGGGACTAACCATTTTTTGCTTTTTCTTGGTGCTTTTGGCGCTTTTTTTAGTATTGGTATTCACGTGATGATTGATATTATGCCCAACAATTCGGCAATGAACCACAAATCAGGGAACAATGACTGCTTCGTTAAACCATAACAAACTCTTGAATGGGCTTATTTAAATCCGAGTTCCGAAAATACGAACAAAATATCTAATTTCTCCATATAAAGAAGCGGTTATCAATTTGTATTGGAGTACCAGCGAAGATGCAATTTTAGTAATTAAAGAATGATGCGATTACTCATAGCAATTCACGATTCGAATCGAAACATGCGCGCGAGAAGGAATTTATCTTGTAGGGGTTGGAAGTCGGCACCCATTCATGGGGCATTGTCGGGCTACAAATTCGAATAATTTTGCCAAAACCCAATTTCGATCCGTCATTGGAATTAAATTGAATATTATATTAACCATCGATGGAACAATCTTTCCATTTTGCTTGAAGGTTGTCATCTTGAATGCAATTTTGCTTTAAATCCTCCGGTGAATAAGGTTTAACGCCTTTGGATAGAAGAATGCATCGATTAGAGAATATTTTAACTCATCCGTCCTTTGTTGATAGATTTCTTCGTCCATAACGGAGAAATGATCTCATTTTCTTGACGGTCGAAAATCCTCTCCGGGAGCTAGGGCTTGGGCAAAGATTGTACTCACGCGCCATGAAATTAAATGCGTCGGCGATGTCGTCTTGGCTGCAAACTGAAGAAACCGTGTGGTCGTGGGTCACATTTTGTCGATCTGAAAGGGCCATCAAAGAAGAAGGAAGAGATCGATCTTGTAGCGTGTATTAGGGTTTTCATTGAAAATCTCATTATAAAAAGATGAACGAGGATTTTCGTGAGGAACAATATATTGAGCATAATTAGATATATGAATTTTAGGGAACAAAGATGAATCAATCTTCATGGTCAATGAATTAAGATTAAATGGAAGAAAAAAAGTGATCGTCATTGAGAGAGAGCATTCCCTCAAGGTTTTTCGCTGTTGCTAAGGTCGAGAGACTCCGTATCCATCCTTGGTCAATTCATTTTACTTCCCAATAATATTACTCCATGATAATTCCTTTACACAATTTTTAGTTAAAAATGAAGCAGCCGTATATGAAATGACAGAAATGGTAATAGGGTATATATAGTTCAATTCTGAAGGTGACTGCAGAAGAATTACAGAAAGCTGAAAAAAGGAAAAAGAATGAAAATGTGGCCCTTCAAGTTTCTGCCTTTTTCAAGTTTCCAAACAATCTCTGCTGCACCTTCATTAAAATAAGGGATAATTAAAAACATTATTGATGACATTTTGTTCATTTTTCATTATATGATCATGTATTATAACGTTTATGTATCATATGGAATATAAGATTAAATATAAATTCATTAATATATAGGATATTACATTAAAACACTAATTTTAATAAAAGAAAATTGATTGAACTTCTATTTAAATTGTTAGTGTTATTCGTTAGCCGAGCTCCATATTGTTAATTTACATATATACAAGATTGAAACTCATAAATATTATGATAATTAGGCCAATTAAACTATCACGTGTATCAATGTTATATATAGTTCTCCCATTTGGATGAAGTCAAAATTCTATTTCCTTTCTACTTTAATTATTTTATTTAAATTTTGCAACTATTTGCCTTCCCATATGGTATACTTTGAGCCTGTTGGTATTTGTGTAATACATGGAGAAATATTTCATATGAAGAGTTGATCCATGAAAGTTAAAACCACCTTTCAAAATTTAAAAATAAAAATCTTAGGTATATTCGATGATATAATTAATATCTTACAATAATTAATATGAGGCATATATAAACTTTAAAGAAAAATGCCATGCACCAAATTTTCACTACAAAATTCAAATATTTATCAACAGATTTGTATGCTCATCCCTGATAAACTTGCATGTCTTTGGCCATGTCTCGAAAAAATCTTGCTAAAATTTGTTACTTAAAATATATTTTGCTTTTTCTTTAAAAATTTATTTACTTAAAATATATATATTTACTCTTTAAAAAATGGTCACATTTTTTAATGAGCATCATTTGTTAATTTACTTTTACTATTCCCTATCTTCCGGAGAGTGAGAAAAGTCACCATCTTTGGTCTTGTCATTTAGCATTCTCATCAGAAGCAGACATTACCAGCTTAGCCAAAAGCCAGGTTTCTAGGGTTTTGTTATACATGGCCTGTTGGTTTTACAATAATCTGCACATTTTCAAACATGAATTTTCAGTTTTATTATTTCTTTCTTCCACTTCTAATGAATTGGAGTTTCAAATCTAGAAAGTTGTCACAATTATTGTAGAGCTTTTTTTTTTTTTTTTTTGAGAGCATATTGTAGAGCATAAATTAATGGTGTTTCATATTGTCAGAATTAAGATTATAACTACAACTCAAAAGTTTAATTTATTAAGTTCTCGTAAATCCGACTTTCAATTTTTATTTTAATTTGACATTACATTAATAATTTTACACAACGATTCAAATTGTAATAATAACTAAGCGAAAACAAAAATAGAAATTATAATTGATAAAATTAATTGTCGCGCATTACGTACAGCATTGAAATTTAATAATTTATATTATACCATATCACTGTCATATTAAAACTTAATTAATTTTTATCTATGAACAAACAAATTACTAAAATGATGGTATTCGATTATCTTGCATTGCTAAGATATTAAGATTATATATTTGGCAATTTTTAAGTTAGCAATATATATTAAAAATATTAATTAATTAATTAGCTACTTACTATTATATTTTTTACGATGAAATTTGAATAAATACTCAAAATATAAATAGAAAATTTAAATAATATTTTAATAAATTATTTTCACGTGTCGTTATTTAATTGGTCATATATTAAATTATCTACAGTCTGGTTTTGAATTTTAATTTTAATTTGACATTATTACATTTCTACATAACAGTTCAATTTTAATACTAAACTAACACTTCCTCAAAAAAAAATCCTAAACTAACACAAAAATAGATACAATTTAAAAAAGTAAAGTTGCTAGGCATTACAGCTAGAGTTGGCAAACTAGCCCCGACCCACTAATAGGACCGAATCGGGCTAGGCTATGATTTGTAAGTCGGATATTATGGGCAAAAACGTTATTTCATAATTATTATTATTATTTATTTAACACATTTTTTAATCACAATTATATCCAAAATTTCTTATTACTATTGGGTCACAAATAAAATTATCAGGGCCCACAAACGCCCAAATATGACCGTTGCAGCATTATTTCTTACACAGACCACGTGTTAAGTATAAAAAGGTTTATCGTCTCATTTGTAAGTAAGTTTAATTAATTACAATGAATTACATTTTCATCTCTAGATTTCTCTCTCCTACGATTACAAATTTGGCGTCGGATGAGCACTCCCTAGGCGACCTGAGACCTTAACCTTGTTCATGTGTTTGCAAGCTAGTTCCATCAGAAGAATTAGATCTGGGAGGAAGAAAGACGGTTCGATTTATTCGATACCTCCACTTGGAGTGATATGCGGTTTAGTAGCATCGATCGAAGAAGAGGCGGGCCCCAAAATACTAAGCGATCTAACTTCTCATGTGTATTTTGGGTTGCAAGAACTTGGCACTTTAAATACGGTCGGTGGAATTTTGATTGAGCTGGATGGCTCGATTTTAAGTTTTGACTGCTTTAGTTGACCGTCTTTAGAAGCTCATTTGGCGACTTTAATTACAGCGAATGGGATCTTATTCCAAAATCGTCTTCATCTCCTATTGTATGGATGATAGATACGTGTATTCTGACTTCCAGTATTAATTTTGAAGCATAAATCAAGCCAAATGTGGGGTTAATATGGTAAGTATTATATATGTGTCAATAAATGCAATGCTGATGGAAACGAAGATGAATGTGTGACTTTTGGAATAAAAGATCTCTCCCAGTTCTTACAACATTAAATTTATATTATACCACATTAAACTTGTAATTAATTTATCTCAGAAGAGACAAATGACTACGTCGGACAAAAAGCAAAGTAGTGGTACAGGCCATAACTAGTACCTCAGAGTGGTGCGAAATTACAAAAAGCACAACAAAAATACACTCGCCATTTCAATTTTCACCACCACCACCACCACCACCCTCAAAAAAAAACTTTAAATGAAGCCAACTCCTCCACTCCTGTTCCTTCATTGGTAACAGTAATATCAGTATCAGTTTTGCAGGCGCCGTTCTCTTTTCTCTACACACACATATATATTAGGTGTTTGTATATATATGTATGTGTATGGTCACAAGTGATACTGATACACAGATTTTTCTCCTGAATTCAGACCAAGGAAACACAAAACATGGTGGGCTCTTTTTTTTTTTCTTTCTTCTCCTCTCTGAGCTAAACTAAGTTTTTTTTTTGAAAATAATGTTGACTTTTTGGTTTTGATGAATTAATTTGTATTTTTGGCAGTTGGATAATTCAGAGGTTCCTGGGTGGCTTTCTGCCTGATGACAGAGTTTTTCAATGCGTGCTTAATTCACGAGGATGCTAAGAAAAATGAGAAGAATGTTTTTTTGTTTGGATTGCTGCGAAGGCATTTGTCCTCATTGCCTTACTCATCACCGTTTTCACCGTCTCTTACAGGTGCCCTTAATGTTTTTTTTTCCCGAAATTTCTTCAAACAATAATATATATACTCCAAGATGGTAATTCTTGTTTTTCTTTTTTTCTTTTCTTTATGTTCTGATAATTTATCTAAATTTTTTGGACCACTTTTTTGAAGTTTGATCATTCTTGAAATTTTGATCTGTTGTTGCATTTTATAATTCTGTACAATTTAATTTTTCTTGAAAGTCATCTATTGAAATTATTCTATAACATGTTTCATAATTACTTATAATTATACTCTTAATTTCCTTTTGGTTTGATTGCAGATAAGAAGATATGTGTATCATGATGTTGTAAGGCTTGGGGATGCTGATAAGTTAATGGACTGTGCTCATGTTCAAGTAAGCTCAAAGGAGCAACTATAAAAATCTAATATATTAGTTTTAAATGGAAAATTTCTCATTTCTCATGCCCTTTTCAAGAATTTAAATATAATTACTAATTCTTTGCAATTGGGGTTTGTAATTAAAACTTTCTCCATTTTTCTTTTTCTGCAGTCTTCTTCCACTAAAAGTTCAAATCTAGTATAATATATAGTTTTAGATGGGAATTTTTATTCATTATCTTGATTACTTTCCTTTTTCCCATTCATGCCCTTTTCAAGAAAATACCATTCTTTTTACAATTGAGGTTTTTGTTTAACCTTTTTTATGTTTTATCTTTTGTGCAGTCTTACACCACTAACAGTGCAAAAGTAGTATTTTTAAATCAGAGGCCTCAATCCAGACTATCCAGAGCTTGCGGCAACTTTTGCATCAACTGTGACAGAAACCTGCAAGACTCATATCTTTTCTGCTCTCTTTCCTGCAAGGTATATACACACTTTCCACACACACACATAAGAACAAAATAAACTCTAATTTTTACTACAATTTAAATATAGTATTTTGTGAATTTTAACACTGACCCATTTCATATTTTCGATTTTTCTAAACTGGGTTGGAGTTATTTTTTCCACAGCTTCAACACATACTGAGAACTGGGTGCAAGCTTTCAAAGTATCTTCGCAAGTGTGAGTTTCTTGCACTTTCCGAGCCGGGTTTGGACGATGGCCAAATGACACCAGACTCGGTACTCGAACCGACCGGCTCGGTTAGGACAGAGTCCGGTTCCAGCAACGGCATCGCAGCCGGGTTAAGTGAGTGTCCGGCACTTACCAGTACTGCGACGACGGAGATTGTGCGAAAGAAAAGGAGCACTCTACCCGGAATCGGTCCGCGTTCACACCGGCTTGTAGACCGGTTTCAGAAATTAACCGGAGGAAGGGTACCCCTCACCGGTCTCCACTTTATTAACTTATCTATGTACGGGTTGGGCAGGGAAGTAAAGGGTGGTTGAGGCAGAATTGGTATTTAAACTTTTTACCAGGGGCAAATTGGGGTGGAAAACTTTGACCTCCCAGATTTTGTAGAGACAAACTTCCTCTGCCTGCATAGGTATGTGTCCAAATGATACACAAATGTATTGGTCACTTTCTTGTTTTTAAGTAGTGGTACTGACTCATTAGGGGCCTTTTTGTTACCAATTCTACCCTTGTAGTTTGGTAGTTAAATTGATTTTAACCTCACATATGCATTGGTGTATTTGATCCTGGGTTTTGAATGTTAAATCCTGAGTCTTATATATCTGTTGTTCATAAATAGTATTTTGGGTTAATTACAAAAACTACCTCAGAAGTTTATCTTAATTACAAAAAATCTCAGTTATCTTTTAAACTTACTAATATCGTGTGATATTTGTTTCTATTTTACAAATTACGCCCTCATAATGGGTATTTGTTAGGTAAATACATAGTCACACGTTATTTATAATTGTGAAAGATAACTGGAGTTAGGTATTTTGGTAATTATTCCATAGTATTTTTGGAGTACTTAATTACAATCTATTTATTTAGTTTGGTTAGTGATGGGTGGCAAAATAAGGAATGCTTCTTCTTAGGACTTGGTTTTTTTTTTATGGGTATACACAAATTTAGGATAATATCTTTCACATAAGTACTAATTAAGGGTTTAGACCATCAGAATTAGGAGCCCACTTAAAGACAAAAGTACTTGGGTTGGGCCAATTACTACTAGGCCACATTAGTTTTTTTTTTTTTTTTTTTTTTACCTGAGATCCCACTGGGTAATGGGCAGACAGACCACACTTCCTTCGGGGACTTATGGGACATCCGTCCTTCCTGTGAGGATGGTCTGTCTCTCGGGGGAGGAGGGGCAAACTCAACCCCAAAACTCCGCGTTAGTCGGGAGTTGAGCAACTCGCGACCTCATAGTCTTTTGGTCTTTTTGTAACCACTAAAGTTTTGGATAATTATAAAAAGCCCATATAAGTTTTAAAATTGCGAGAAACCACACTTAGGCTTAATTATGTCTTACTTTTTACCCCCATTTGTTGGTTGACTTGACGAAATTTACTAATATTATTAAATATCTTACAATTACATCCTTCAACTTTTCTTAATGTTATAGATATCTCAAACTTTTGTCTCTCTTTTTTTTTAAATAGCCCAAACTTTTCGCGGCTGTTTTGTAATATTTAGAAAAGTCGATGGATGAATTGGAAATATAAGACAAAAAAATTGGGGTTGTTTGTCTTGCTTAAAAAGTTGGCGGATGCAATTACAAAATATTTGATGAAATGAGCGAATTTAAGTCGGTTGATGTAAGACAAAAGGAATCTCTAAGGGATTTTTATACTTTTGAAACTTCTCTAATTTTTTTCTAATTACCCAAAACCTCAGACGTAGTTTTTGTAATAATCCATTAATCCAATAGTCTTTAAATAATTAATTAGGCTAATTTTTCTAAGGTTAATACTGAGATTATAAAATGTCGGCAATACTGAATTTATTCAAAATTTAATGTGATAAGTTAGTTGCAAAATTAAACTGGTTGACTTTATAGAACTGATGAAGCAATAATTTTAGATGTTACATCTTGTGAACATATGATGAGTTGTAGTATTGTTAGATGTGATCAAGTTGCAACAAGTAATTAGTTTTCTTCATGATGAAAAGTTATCAGTTTTTGGTCCCAAGTTTGCCTTATGGAGTTTGGTTGTCTGTTTCTTTATTTGTTCATCATGTTGGCTTTATGAGTGTTGCTATCTTGCTGGTATTGGTATATAGTTACTTGTGCTTCTATACAGTTGCGATATCAAAGTATAAAACAATTTAATTGTTTGTTTGGATAAAATTAGAAAACTTACCTATATAATTGATGCCAATTTGAAGGGGTAAAAACTTATACGGACTTTCATAGGCATGGTTTATGAGACAGATCCTATCAATGTGAATTTAAATTAAACAAACTCAAACCCAAAAATGACCATACTTTTTGTGTTTTGTAGAATCAATATTTTATGTCTTAAGTCACAAGACGCCTCTCGTATAAGTTAAATCTTTTGAAGGCCTATTGTTGTCAATGTGAAAATCGTTTGATTAAATTATTGCATTTAATGTAAAAAACAAATTACACTCAAAATTATTTTGACTTTTTTATTTTGATTTTAATTTTTCAAAATATTATAATTGCATACGACATTGAAATTTCATGAATAATAATGTGATGGAATCTTTCGAACTATTCATTAGTCATTTAATCTTATTTTTCCTATGTTAATAATTATATCATACTATTAATTTTAATTAAAAAAAATATATTTTTATTAGATAATAATTTCCATAGACAATTTATGGATGATTTTCACATAAAAGTACTAGTTTTATAGAACAATTAAGTACGTGTATTAATATATATTGAATTAATTGCTCTTATGAAATGAATGTTTTCTATATAAGTTGGATTTTGTCGGATTATCACCAGGCCAGTTATTCTGAACGATTCGCAAATACAAATTTCTTTAGAATTTGAAAATTTCATAAATTTGTTTATACTGATAATTCACATTATTTAATATGATGCAGAAATGGATGAAGGCTCAAATATTGGGCTATTCAAGCCCCTAAAGGCGTTAGGTTTTTCGGAAAATCCATGGCCCAGTTATGCGTAAAATTATTCGATTAAGCAACGCCCATCATTTTCCATCCAACCCATTATTTTTATTATTCCAAATTCTCATATAAAACTACAACCCTCACATAAATTAGAATAGAAAATTAGAATGACTATACATTTTCAGATACATATTTTTTTCTTAACATTACTATTTCAAACTCCAAAAGTGGAATTGATTGTTTATGTCATTTCATGCTTTTATCAAATTTATTTTCAAAACTACTAATATCTCATATCTTTTCATTAAAAGTAACATATAATAAATTATTCAGTTTGACGGTAATGGGAATGGAAGAAAGCTCACAATTGCCCAATCTATACTTTATTTTCTAATATATTCTTACATACTACTCAAAAGGGTTTTAAATTTTTTGTCATATAGTTTGGAATCGTTTCTTTATTGCTCAAGATCATAGAATTCCAAACAATAGGGTCAATTTAAGAAAAACACTAACCAACCTCGAACCTAACCCAACACTTGGTTAATGTATAGATACTATCTCTTTCGCAGTTTGGGTCAAACTCGGTGGACACAGATTAACACGGGAAAAAAATAGGACAGTCGATTCACGTGTCAACAAGATTGGCCTATCTAACCCATTTAATTTGTATAGTGATATGCTATTTTTATTTTTTTTTTGTGATATTTTAGTTGGTTATATGATGTTGGGCAAATAATTGAATGTATTTTCTATTAATTTAACGTATTTTATTTATAATTTTAGCTTTTTCTCCATTTCTTTTGTTTTCTTTATTTATTTTCGTATCAACTTTAAATTATATAGGTATTTCGATCGTGTCGGGTTATTCGTGTCATAAGCGTCGAAATGTTCGTCGCATATCTTGACACGAATAATTAAACGTATCATGATCATGTTCGTGTCAAACGTGTAATACATGTATCGAACACGATTGTGAACACGAAATATTGACAACCTTACCAAACAATCATGGTTTTTTCAACTCCGGCTCAACATTTTATTCAAGCAATTATTCAATGAGATGCAACCTAACCGGGTGTTATCCAAGTATCTTGTGATTTTAAAACATGTCCCATTATAAATGTATTTTTTTTTCAAAAGAAAAAAATCAAAATAGAATTATATCAAAATCATATAGAAGTTGGGTGGTACCTAATTGGATAATATCTAACTAGCCTAATTATTCATACTTTCATTAGTAACCCCTCACAGACTTCAATGCTAGGGAAGGTAATGGGTCAGAGGTGACGGGGCGGATACTTGAAGATCCGGACCTTTTTTTCCACCCCGTGGTGGGACAGTCGACCATACCATCGGTCACATCGGGCGGAACATCCCAAGTAGAATAAAATTTTATTATTGTATGTTCTTTTATCTAGTATTTTGTATTATTTCTAAGTTTTTTTGTCCTATCAATGCATATTATTGATAAAAATTCTCATTGTGAATATATGTGTATATATATATATATATTGATCTTTGTTTTTTTGGGAAAATCACTCCAATTCAAGGTTTCGATAAAGTCAAAGTCTTCTTCATCCGGAGATGGAAATCTTCTATGGTGGGAACTTGACTGCAACACTAACAAACGTTAGATGGGCTCTGAGTTATCCCAGAGAGGCCCTTTCGACGCTCAACTCGCCAGCGTGAACGAGAGAAAATCGGGAGCGAGAAATAAAGTACTAAATGTAAATTATGTGAATTAACTTACAGATGAGATGGAGTAACCTTTATATATCTGGGTAGTGGGCCTCATGAACCGCGTAGGAGAATATTGCGCATGGGCTGGATACGAGCCTCGTGGGCTGGATAATTTTATTTTTAGCCCAATAATTAATAAATAATATTGGGTAATTAAATAGATCAAATAAATGCATAAATTGAATATAATAAGATATTTTTGCCCACAACATAAGCCCCCCAGCTCTGATGCTGCGGAAGCATGGAGGAGTGCGGGAGCTAGTAGGTATCGTGTTTGGCTTGTCTTATTTTTTATCTTGTCGTGTCTTGAGATGTCTTGGTCATTCCTACACAAGGACAAGCTTGTGAATAGTGATTTAACCATGTCTTAAAGAGGTAAAAGTTCTTCTATCTAATTTTTTTCTCAATTTTGAATTTCCTTGCTTAATAGAATACTCAAAGTGAAATCTTGTTAGAGTTGAGAAAAAATGTCTATAGAGAGTTGGAGTAAAGAGTGGAACGACCGAATGTTAAGGAGAGACAGAATAGCCTCGGGAGCCGGGAAGGATGCCGGTGGGGCCGAGAGTTGTGCGGGGGGGGCCCTCTCAAAGCACCCTTCAAGGGCGCCTTCCTATCCGGGAGAGGGGCACGCTTCGGGCCGTCTCGAGTCCAACGTCCGTTCTTCTTTATGCGTTTCTCCAACTTCTCCAAAGTTCTCTTATGTTTCAAGTCGGGTTTTGGATCCCAAATTTTTGTTAGTTTTGCTTGGGGCTAGGGCGTTACACCGGTTAATGTCTAGTTCTGTTCCTATCTTTGCCCTTGGTTTCAATATCTCCTTTAGCTCACGGAGCTATGTCTTATTGGCGAGGACTTGTAGAGCTTCCATTGGGTCCAAGAGCCTGGTGAAGAGGCTGCGAGAAAGAGTCTAAGGGGAAAAGTGCGGACGAGGCCCATCAACCTAATTATCGCATAGATCTCTGCGAGGATGTAGTGTTGTTGTCCCTGGGAGTTGGTGAGCGAGTTACTTATGTAAGTTCAAAGTGGTTACGATAATCTGTAGAGGGGGTGAATAGATTATCTCGGATTTTCAGATTTTGCCTCTTTTTTGAAAAATCAAGCAAAGACGAAATGCTAAGTCGCGGAAAATAAATAGCACACTTCGATTTAAAGAGGTTCGCCTATACCATGACCGGTTGGGGGTGTTTAAAATACGAAATAGAGAAGACAGGCTTCAAAAAGGCACTCCAGTAGTGCAGTCGCCCAGCGGGTCGACCGCTCTCGCCTCCCTCATTTTTTCTCGTCTCTTTTTTTTTTCAAAACTCAACTCAGTGCGGTTGCCCTATCTGTCAGGCGGCCGTCGAGCTGAAACAAATGTGTTGTCCAATTTTTTATCAAAAATAAACTCCAAAAATACTCCAAAAATAGTAAAAATATTTTAAATCGATCGCAAGTATTTAGACAACATTTAGGGACATTGTTTTGGTTAAAAACTCATTTGAACAAAATCATCAAAATCATGATAAAAACATTTATCTAACAAACTCCACCTTTTGATGATTACAAACCAAAACAATTTTCTCGAGGACGATTTTGAAAACAAATTAATTTTCCAGTTCACGAGTGAACTATCCATTAAAAAACATTTCATACAAAGCTCCCCCTATGTATGAGCACATCAACACAAAGCTCCCCTATTTATAGGCATATCAACAAGAGATATTGCATAAGCTAGAAGCACAAGCTATTACATGCTTTTATAAGATGCACATAAACATCATAAGCTAAGAAGCTCCGCCTGTCAAAATACTTATAATCTATTGCAATTAAGTCCATAATACAAGCCATGGACTAGGTATACTGGCTTTAGGAAGCCATAGCTTATAGCTTTTATAACAAGCTTTTATTAGCTTCTTTGAGCTAACGAGCCAATATCTTGTCTCTCCTTTGGAATCATCAAAAAGAATGTTAGGATGATAAAAACATCATACATTAAATCAAAGTGCGCCAAAGAAACGGTTTATCAACCATTGAACAATTTAGGCTTAAAATCCAAAGAAAATGGGAGAAATGTATCATGAAGAGTTCATAAGCTCGTTTTATTTGTCAAGACATGATCTCAATAAGTATTTAAGACTTTTGGAAGCAAGAGAATCATGTAGAAGTTGACATTTTCATTGTGACATTTCATCGAACACTTTGTGGGCGTAAAAATTAAAAGAAGTTGTATAGAGCCCTTGTAAATGAATCAAGCCAAAAATTTTCATCACCAAATCATACCAAGCATCACACAATACAATATAACAACTAAGCTCATCATGATCACAAGATAATTTCATCAAGAAATATACAAGAAAGCCACAAGCTCAAGGGTTCAACCCAATTGAGCAAAGAAAGGAAAATTCTTACCATTTGATCGGTAAAGATGAGCGATGATGATGATATACATGCTATATAAGGTCCAAGATATGAATTGAATGCATGAAAATAAATTTTGAGAGAAATTTGTGTGAATTTGGCAAAGGGACGAAAAATGGCAAAAAGAAGTTAAAATAACGAATCAAGGCGAAATCGATTTTAATCTAAAATTTGGCTTAGGGCGGCCAGTCGTGGTTGAGGGGCAACCCAGTTGCCCTCAACCCCTTCGATCCCACTTTGTCTTGCTAAGTTTTCCAAAATCCGAATTTTCAACCAAAAATCCGATTTTTCGCCCCTTAGTTTTAAAAACATGCAAAATGCAAATGTAAACCTCATTCAATATGCATTATGCCTAACCGAGCTCGTATTGAGGCAAAAGTCTCGGAAGATAGCGGTTTTATAAAAATGTCTGCTAATTGATCTTGAGATGGTACAAATTAATGATATCTCAATTTTTCGTTTAGAAACACAATCCCTTAGAAAATGATGCCGAATCTCTGTATGTTTAGTACGGTTATGATGAACCGGGTTTTGAGCAATATTTATAGCGGATATATTATCACAAAAGATAGGAACATTTTCAAAAGAACATTTGTAATCCGCTAAGGTTTGTTTCATCCAAAGAAGTTGAGTACAACAAAAAGTTGCGGAAATATATTCGGCTTCGGCCGTTGAAAGTGAAACACAATTTTTCTTCTTTGAAAACCAAGAAACTAGGCAATCGCCTAAAAATTGACATGATCCGGAAGTACTTTTCCGATCATTGATATTTCCCGCATAATCCGAATCACTATATCCTTTAAGAGAAAAATTTTCATTCTTTGGATAGAATAAACCATATTGAATTGTGCCTTTCAAATATCTAAAAATCCTTTTAACGGCACTCATATGAGATTCTTTGGGATTGCTTTGAAAACGAGCACATAGGCATACGGCATGAAGAATGTCCGGTCTACTAGCGGTTAAATAAAGTAAACTACCAATCATACCTCGATACTTTGATTCATCCACGGACTTGCCTTTTTCATCTTTGTCAATTTTGACATTTGTTGCCATGGGAGTAGAAACGGTTATCCCTTCTTCAATGCCGAACTTTTCAAAAGTTCTTTTGTATATTTTGATTGCGAAATGTATATGCGTTTTTGGCATTGCTTAATTTGGAGTCAAGAAAGAAGTTGAGCTCCCCATCATACTCATCTCGAATTCTCCTTGCATTAACTTAGAAAATTTCTTGCACAAAGATTCATTAGTAGCACCAAAAATAATATCATCAACATAAATTTGCACAAGTAAGCAATCTTGCCATTTTTCAAAAACAAAGAGAGTTGTATCAACTTTCCTCTTATAAAACCATTTTGCAAAAGAAAAGAGCTAAGTCTATCATACCATGCACGGGGTGCTTGCTTTAAACCATACAAGGCCTTTTTAAGTTTATAAACATCATTAGGCCTAGAAAATTTTTCAAACCCCGGAGGTTGTTTTACATAGACTTCTTCTTGAATAATACCATTTAAGAAAGCGGATTTAACATCCATTTGGTAAAGTTTAAAATTTTTATAACAAGAATAGGCAAGTAAATACGAATAGCTTCTAAACGTGCTACGGTGCAAAAGTTTCATCATAGTCAATACCTTCTTCTTGATAATACCCTTGAGCTACTAACCTTGCCTTATTTCGAACAATGTTGCCTTGATCATCAAGTTTGTTCCGGAATACCCATTTTGTACCAATAATAGTTTGAGATGGAGGACAAGGTACCAATTCCCATACATCATTTCTTTCAAATTGATTCAACTCCTCTTGCATCTCTAAGAACCAATCCTCATCCTCAATAGCCTCCTTAGCATTTTTAGGCTCTTTTTGAGAAATAAGATCTTTCTCGGCAAATTTTCTTCGGGTCATCACTTTGTCAAGGGGATCACCAATAATAAGATTTTTGGGTGATCTCCTTTAAATTTCAATGCAACGGAAAGATCCAAGTATCACCTCTATCTTCTTCTTGAGGACCATTTGAAGTGGACGGTTGATCATTTGATGTAGACGGTTGATCATCAACTTGAACAATTGGTTCAATAATATCCTCTTCATCACTTTCATCATTGGGTATTCTTTCAATACCCGAAGCTTCATTGAATTTGACATGGATGGATTCTTCAACAACCCACTAGTCTTATTGTAAACTCGATATGCTTTGCTTTTTGTTGAGTATCCCATAAATATCCCTTCATCGGCCTTAGGATCAAGTTTGTCCAATTGATCCTTGGTATTCAAAATAAAGCATTTACAACCAAATATCTTGAAACAACTAATATTTGGAGTTCTACCTTTCCAAAGCTCATATGGAGTTTTATTCATTTTAGGACGAATATAAACTCGATTAATAACATAGCAAGCGATTTACGGCTTCAAAAATATTTTGGAAGTGAAAATTCATTGAGCATGGACCGACTCATCTCTTGTAGTGTCCGGTTTTCCTTTCGTCTACTCCATTTTGTTGGGGAGTCCTTGGAGCCGAAAAATTATGAGGATATCCCTTAGTTTCACAAAAGACTCTAAATTCACCATCAAATTCTCCACCTCGATCGCTCAATAGAATAGACTTAATAGTATCTTCCTTTTCATTCTCAATAAGTCTACACAACTTAACAAACTCATTAACGGCATTGCTTTTATTGGTAAGAAAAAGAGCCCAAGTATATCTAGAAAAATCATCGACAATAACGAAAGTGTAATGTTTTCCACTTAGACTTGTCGTACTAATATCCCCATACAAATCAAGGTGAAGCAATTGTAGGGGTTTGGTTGTGGAAATTTCATTTTTGGGCTTAAAACTACTTTTAACTAATTTGTTCTTTTGACAAGTGTCACATAAGCCAAGATTTTCAAAATTCAATTTGGGTAGTCCTTTCACATGTTGGTTTTTGTAAATGTTTTTCAAATTCTTATATCCAACATGTCCAAGTCGCATATGTCATAAACTAGTTAAATCATTATTGGGGACTAAACAAGAAACATTTTGACTAACCAAATCACTTGTACAAATTTTGTAAAGATTGCCTTTTCTATTTGCTTCACAAATAATTTCACCATTTTTAAGTATAAGGCATTTTTCTTTATTGAAGGAAACATCATAATTTGAATCACAAAGTTGGCTAACTATCAAATTAAACTTAAGCCCTTCTACTAAAAGAACATTACTAAGAGAGAAAAGAAGAGTTACCAATTTCTCCATTTCAAGAATTCTTCCTTTGCCATTGCCGAACATGACCATACCCTCTTCTTGGAGCTTGATGTTGGTAAAAAGTTCTCTCCTCCCGTCATATGGCGTGAACATCCGTCGTCCACTAGCCATTTTGAATCTTCTATTGTTGTTATAGCCCCTATTACCTACAAAAGAATTTCTTTTAGGTACCCTATAATTTTGGGGTCCATGGGGTTAGTCTTGAGACCTTTGGGTCTCCAAACATAACTAGAGATATTTTTCAATTTGCAATTATTAGCATAATGTCCAACTTTGCCACAATAAAAACAAGTAGGAGTATTAGAACTACTAGCACATACAAAAGTCGACCTTGGTTATTTTTCTTAACAACACTTTGAAATGGCTTATAACCAAGTCCCAATTTGGAATGCTCACCTCTTTGTGCATCTAAAATTTTTGTGACTTTATCTCAGTGCTTATGTTGAAACGATGCACATCATATTTCAAACATTCAATATCTTTTGTGAGCAATTCCTTTTCGGTTTCAAGAGAGTGAACTCTAGTAAGAGTAAGTGTATGAGCTTTGTCTAGAGATTCATAAGAGGTAAATAATTTGTATATGAGCTTTGTCTAAAGATTCATAAGAGGTAAATAATTTTTCTTTTTCAACCTTAAGCTCTTTATGCTCCTTTTTCAAATTTTTGTATTTAACAATTAAATTTTGAAACTCAATTTGCAATTCATCAAAATCACATTGCAAATCATCAACTATGGAGGAAGTACAAGAATTAGAGCGTACTCATTATTTTCATCGTCTATGGCCATGAGACCATGTTCGGTCTCTCCTTCCTTGTCGGTTGTTTCGAGTAGTTCATCCCACATTTTGACCACCGCATTTAGAGCCTTCTTTTTCGTGAAAGGCTTCTTTTTCTTTTGTTCCTCTTCATCGAGTTTTGGGCAATCGACAATGAAGTGCCCGAGTTTTCCGCATTTAAAGCAAGCACTATCTCTTGGTTTTCTTGCTTTATTTTTATTCGCAAATTTTGCAAATTTTTCGAACAAGTGCGGCCGTCTCATCATCATCATCATCATTATCATAGTATGCATTATTAGAAGAAGAAGCAAGACCTTTAGGAATAATTTGCATAAACGATTGATTTATGGATGGTTTGGAATTTTTCTCTCCTTAAGATAGACTTCATAGATGAGGAGGTTTCCAATAAGCTCGTCAAATTTGAGTGTCTCAAGATTTTGTGCCTCCGTGATTGCCGTCACTTTTTCGGACCATGAGCCGGGAAGAGCATTCAATACCTTAGTCACCTTGTCTTCTTCGGAGATGACATTACCGGGGCCACAAGAGGATTGACAATATTGTCAAGCCTTTCCACCATCTTGGAGATACTTTCACCATCATGCATGTTAAAGTTTTCCCAAACCTCATGTGCCGATCTTATGCCTCTTATGCGATTGTACTCGGTGGCGGTAAGAGAACAATGCAAAATATTTAAGGCCTTACCATTTAGAGAGAAAGCCTTTTTGTCGTTTTAATCGAACTCTTTGAAAGGTTTAGGAGCCGAGGTGCCATCCTCCGATTTCATGGTTGGTTGATCAACTCCTTCAATGACCACATTCCAAATGTCGAACCCGCACTTGTAGGAAGCACTCCATACGGTCTTTCCAAAATGCGTAGTTGTTGGCGTCGAATAGTGGTGGCTTGTTGGTGGAGGCGTCGGTGGTGAGATAAGCATCATTTGTAGCCATGGATTTTTCCTCTTTACTCGAACGAGCTAGCCAAAGAGTTTGGCTCGATAACACTTGTAAGTCCAAGTGGCTACGATAATCTAGAGGGGGTGAATAGATTATCTCGGTTTTTCGATTTTGCCCTCTTTTTCGAAAATCAAGCAAAGACAAAATGTTAAGTGCGGAAAATATATAGCACACTTTGATTTAAAGAGGTTCAACCCACCTAAGGCCTAAACCTCTACCACCCCAAAGATATCCGGGATGGATTTCAAAAAAGAAAAGATTTTATTAATTACCAAAATTAATAATACACCACCTTGAGGATTACCACAACCCTCTTGCAACACCTTGAGGATTACCACAACCTCTTACACCACCTTGAGGATTACCACAACCCTCTTACAACACCTTTGAAGATTACCACAACCTTCAAACACCTATCACCTAGATCACCTAAGTGTATTCTTACCACAAGAATACTCACAAGGATGTCTTGTGTTGAATGATGACCAAAAATCAAGATTACAACTCAATGATGAATGATACAATATGAGTACAAGTGTAATCAAGAATTGAAAGCATAGACCTCAAATGTGTGTAAGTGAAAGTGCTTAGGCTAATACAACAAGATATATGAAAGTGTTTGTTTGTTTGCTCTTTGCTTGTGTAGAGTGTTTGCATCTTGTTGCTTGAATGAAGCCTCTATTTATATGAGAGGTCTTGGCTTTGATTTCCGGACATAGGATCCTCCTTGGGGAGTGATTTTTACGCAAAAGAAACCATTTAAAATCATCAATATAGCTGTTAGAAATCAATCCCTCAAAATAGGGAAAAGCTGTCTGAAAATGCAACGGATAGTTTGCTGATAAAACAGGGGTGCGACCGGTCGCGCAGAGATAAGATTGAAATTGAATTTCTGGAATTTTTACACAGGGGGACCGGTCGGAGGGGGGTGCGACCGGTCGCCCTAGACCATGACCGGTTGGGGGTGTTTAAAATACGAAACAGAGAAGACAGGCTTCAAGAGGGCACTCCCAGGTACCGGTCGCCCAGGGGTCGACCGGTCGCCCTCCCTCATTTTTTCTACGTCCCTTTTTCTGTTTCAAAACTCAACTCAGGTATGGGTTGCCCTATAGGGCGACCGGTCGAGCCTAAAACAAATGTGTTTTCCAATTTTTATCGAAAATAAACTCCAAAAATACTCCGAAAAATTGTAAAAATATTTTAAATCAATCGGAAGTATTTAGACAACATTTAGGGACATTGTTTTGGTTAAAAAATCATTTGAACAAAATCATCAAAATCATGATAAAAACATTTATCTAACAACTTACCCGTGTCTTCATAGGTTGAGAGAGCGATTAGAGCTTTCCTCAGAGTTTTGCATGTTGGTCCCAGGGTTGGAGGATATACTCACTCATCTACCAGTGGGCTTCATCACGGTGTATTTTATTTGGTTTATCTGTTGTCTTTACCATTCCTCTGGATAATTTTATTGCGGCAATTCTTAGATCGATATGGGCTATGTGTTGGTCAGGTGGTTTCTCAGACTTATATGTCCATGCAGAGGTATGAGTATGCTACGAGGAGGTTGGAGATCTCCGTTATTGTTGATGGGTTTCACTTTCTCTTCTATGTTAAGAAGTGTTCGGGAGACACTTTCTTTCACTTATTTCCCCGCCATCAGTGCAAGTTCCTCAAGGGGTTTCCTTCTCCTGGCGGACTATGGAAGGAGGATTTTTACTTTGTGTAGGACAATGGTTGGGAAATTCCCAGTGAATGGGTTTCCGAGGCTAAGTCAATATGTGACACTGCTTCTTCGGGCAAGGTGATGGCGGAGATCTATAGATCAAAAGGGTTGTTTAGTAGTCTCTTGGATGTTCGAGAGTTCTTGGGTACTTAGTCGCATTTACTTTCTTGCTTTGATGTTTGGCCTGAGGATGAGTCCGCTTCGACAGCCGACTTCCAAAAGGCGTTTAAGGCCATATGTGCTGAAATTAGAGATGTTTAACGGGCTGGCCCTAGCCTTGTATTAAACGGGCTGACAATATTGGAACATAATCCTAACCCTAGCGGGCTTTGGGCTAAACGGGCCACTATCGGGCTATAGTCAAAAAATTAAAAATTATGTATTTAAATTTAAAATTTCAAACATGATCATATATAACATTTAAGTTTAACATTTAAAGTTAATCTTAAAAAAAGTCGTGCATGTTTATAATTACGTTGCATTAACAAAATTATGAAATTAGATTTAGCACCATTTAGAAATATAATTTATATCCTAAATAATCTAATAAGACTATGTGATATTTTCTTATTTAGAATAGAAATGGAAAACTAAATTAAATAATAAATAAAACAAATAAAAAGAAGTTTTTCAAGAATTTATAGCTTGTTTAATAAAGTTAAACTTAAAGATTTTTTTGAATAAATGGAAATATATATATAAAAAAAAAAAAAAGGTCCCGATCACAAGCCGATCAGTAGCAAAAGAAAATTAATGTTAAACTTAAGAAAAAAGAAACAACAAGAATATTAAAAATACAATTTAAATGAAGGCGGTCTATTTCTAAAAGATTTTCGAATGGCATAGTAAGTTATTTTTTTAGCATGTGCCTGAGTATATTCTTGATGGTCTAATGTAGCCTTTGGAATGTCGGCCCAGGAACCACGAGCCACAATTGCCATAGACTTCATATCTTGAAAAATTCACATGAGGAGAGAGACAAGCGAGAGGGGTGGATGGGTCACCTATCTTCGTTTTTAAAGCTTCCAATTTTTCTTGTTCCTCTTCTTCTGCCATATCCGACCATCTCTTTTGAGCTGCAGCCGCCATTTCTTGAAAAATATCTGAAGGCTCATTAGAATGTAAAATGTAATCATTTAGAGGCAAGCTTGTGGAAACTTCTATCACTGCTCATTCGAGATCCTCCTTGCCATTTCCATCCAAAGTAGCAAAAATAATCGAATCCTATGAAGCAGTCGTGCATGTAGGATGTTTATAAGCACCCATTGTTTGAAAAGGATTAACATTTTCAGTCACCAATTGATCTGTAACTCCCCTGTGTTCGTCCCTTCCCAAATTTGTGGTTGCATGCCGTATATCAACAGAGTCATTCCCCAACACCTCAAAAGCATTTTTGTGTGAATATTCAAATGAAGAAGATCCCCTTCCCGAACACGTCCCGTCCTCTTTTTAACCTGGACCCAGTTTACCCTCCTCAACTGATTTTCCCTTCTTGGGGGAACCCTATTCCTGACAATTGATCGACCATGATTGGGACTAGTATCCTTCGCAATGTAATTGCCCCGGTTCCCGAACTTCTTTAGTTTTAACTTGTCGGTAATGGTTTATATTGTGTCCATACGACAATGGACACAAAAATCTGGTAAATTTTCATAGCTTAAGGACACGAATGAACAATGACCCACTCTTTCCACCATAATAAACTCTTGTAAAGGTTTATTTAAATCAATTTCCACGAGAACTCGAACAAAGTGACCCACCTCCCCGGGCAAAGAACGCCCATCAATTTAGATCGGGGTCCCAATCGCACTCGCAAGTTTAGTAATCAATGAATTATGCCAATACTCTATACTAAGTTCGTATATGCGAACCCATACTTGAGCCATCAAAGTATTTGCCTTATTTGGATTGAAGTTCGGGATCCAATTCATAAGACGTAATGTACCTGGTTGCAAATTCCATGTAGCTCGCGAAAACACTTTATTACGTTCCTCGAATTCATTGAACTTAATGTTGTCGTACCCTTTTCCCAATGGAACCAGGCACCATCCTTTTTTAACATCCCATAGAGATGTCAACGTAATTTTAAGATCATCCAGATAGTATGGTTTAGCCCCTTTAGGTTGTAAAATTTGTCCTATAAGCGAATTACGTAACTCAGTTGTTCTCTGTTGGTATATCTCTTCATCCATGGTGACCGAGAAATATTCCCCTTTCTTGACTGGTCGTGAGTCCTCCCTAGGCGCAATGGTTTGGGCAAATGTTGGATTATGTCCCCCATGTAGAAATTCTGGACGTTGTTGAATACAATTGGATTTGATTTTGGAGAAATCTTCTGTGGGATCGATCGTGCGTGTATAATTCCTCGTGGTAGCCGGATGAATATTTTCTGTCGAGAAGTAATTGATGCAAACCCTAGGATTGGAAGACTAACTTTGCAAAATCAAATGAAGATCACCATGAATAACACCAGAAGATCCTTGACGTGCGTTTGAAGTGAAAGTTGAAATATTCGAAGAACATACAGGATGTTTATTTGATGTTAACGAACCACATGAGATGACATGCGTAGGATCCAATGAATTGACTTGTCGAATTTCAGGAAAGAGATCGAGATTGAAATCGTCCATGATGAAGATAGAAGACTCAATCGCACGTAGAGAGAGGAGGGAGCATCCTCCTCATCTGGAAAACCCTAGGGACGATCAGTTTTTATTATTGCTCCTATCAGAATCAATTCCTTGTTTTCACTTTAAGTTAAACTTAAAGATGAGGGCGATGTGAATTTAAAAATTTAATTTACTAGTAATAGTAGGTAATAAAAGTAGATATGAAATATTATAATTATATTTATTTTTTAAAAAGAAAATATAGCGGGCTAACGGGCTAGCCCGGTTAAACTTCGGGCTAGCCCTAATGGGCTTCAGTTTAAACGGTCCAGGCCAAAAAGGCTCTGATTTAAACGGCCCAAAATAATTCGGCCTTAACCTTATTTTTTCCGATATAAATGGTCAGACCAACGGCCGCTGCCCTTTAACATCTCCAACAAATCGAGAACATGGAACACGGCTTAGCATCATTAGACCTAAGGCTGGACAACCGTGATGCAAACATCAGTGGGGACATTCGTGGTGTTGTACTGCACATTAGAGAATGGGCTGCATAGACTACGGCTATGAGAAGAGAGCAAGTCCGTTACTTCAAGGCTCAAGTCATTATTTGCAGAATTATTAGTCTGGAGTACGGATAATATACAGATTTAAAGAAGAGCGAGAATGAGTACATGGTGAGAATTGAAGAATAACATCTTTACTTCTCGGCAAGCTACCGAAAGAGTCATTAATGGAACAAAAGTCGAGATGGCATTTAAAGAATCAAGAAAAGCCATCGAAGCTGAGTTCAAGAAGGTGGTTCAGAAGCATTCTGCGCGTATCCAGAATATAAGCACACAATATGATGGTCCCCCAGCAGTAAAAGATTTCCCTGCGATAAAACCCCTGAGAGAAATTGTTATGCCTAATGCTCGATCTGAGCCCAGATCACTAGAGGAGTTTCCAACTCTAGAGGCAGAAGGTTACTTCCATAATATGACTCTACCGCAAGCCTGGGATTTGTACTGGGAGAAGGGTCTTGATGTATGCAAATCAACTGATAAGCAGCAAAGTTCCAGCAGTCACTCAGCTAGAAAAGCAAAAGCACCAGTACAATACACTCTCAGATGAGGAGTTGAGTCAGGAAGAGGAATATATGGTGGCGATGGAAGAGGTAGAAGCTCTCAATCACAAACCAAGACCAAAAGGCATAACGTATATTGATCCACGAAGAAATGGATCACATACTTGGCCGCATACGATCATCGGCTAATTTGGAAGTTCAACGCAATAATGCAAAAGTCTGTAGAAGGCAAGAAACCGAGAATGAAAGGGTGACACGAGAATGGGGAGAAAGGCGTATGGATGACCTGGCTGCAAGGCGTGCTATGAGAAGAAGAAGGAGGAAAAAGAGAGGAAAGGGGAAGAACATATGAAGACATGAGAAGAGTGAAGATGAAAGAAGGAAGAGCTGAGGCGTTGAAGACGGCCAATCCCTTCATGTATTTTACTTAGTTGTAAATACATTCTTTGTAAGTATTTTGTAATAATGCTCGATACCTTTGTAACTTAGCTCGATACATGTTGTAATTCAATATATGTATAAGCTTTGATACATTTTGTAACAACTTTGTAAAGGACAAGAATGATATGATCAATAAAATTGATTATTCAAAGCATACATTCTTTGTTACTGCACAGCGTGTGTTTGCTGTTTATTTTATTTAAGTTTTGGCATCATCAAAAAGGGGGAAATTGTTAGGAAATTTATTGTTAAGATTTTGATGATACCATGTAAAACTTAGAATAAGTCCAAGTCCAGTCTTAAAGTGTTTGCCCTTAAATATGCAAAAGGAATAAACCAACGGGAAACATCAAGCATGTGTCAAGCCCTCAAAGTCTGCAGAGTCATTTAATACGAGGAAGGGTCAACATCATAATGTTGCAGGCCAAGAAAAGACAAGCCAACGAACAAGAAAGTGTCATTTGAAAATAGCCTATCTCTTCAACGGGCAAATTTTCAAATGAGCACTATAAAAGGCTGAGGAAGCATTGAGAAAAGGTCACGATAAGCACAACAATTTACACGAACGAATCAAGCAATTATCAAGCAAGCATAACCTGCAATATTCTCAAAGCTTATCAACAAATTCCTCAAGCCTTAAACTCGAAGGAACTTGATCCAACACACGCTGTGAAGGAAAGATTACTTCAACCAGTTGAAGAGGAAAAGTTTCAAGAACAAAAAAAATGGTCTACTCTCCAAGCTTGAAGGAGTTGTAGTAAGGTTCAAGGTCGAACCAGAAGTTTCAAGTTTGTTAGAAGGTTGTGTGATCAATTCCAAAGGCTTGAAGGGAACTCAAGTAGCAAGGCAACTGTCTTGTGAAGAAGGCTGAGTCGTAGGAGAAGCCCGGTTTGTGTGATCAAGATCGTCTAGACTAAAGAACTGCTTTGTAACTTGATCTGTTACTTAGTGGATTCCTTCAGGAGTTGGAGAAGAGTGGATTAGAGGAAATACCCCATCCTCGAACCACTATAAAATTTGCTTGTGTCATTTACTTTCAGCATTTACTTTCTTGCATATCTTTATACCGCTTATAAGTTATAATGTTATCCAATTGATAATAACAAGTCTAAAATAAGTGTTAAAACGTGCTTAAAATTAACTAAGGGTGTTAATTCTTCCCTGTTTAACTAAGGGTGTTAATTCTTTATGAAAATAATGTATATCGTTAAATTATGCAATTGTTTAATGTCGTGAAGTTCATGAATAGTTAATGTCGTGATATTTATGAAATTAGAAGCAAACCTAATTTTCTTTAGAAAAATGATAATTTGCCCACCTCAAAAGGGCTCCAAATTTTCTTCTCCAATTAAAGATTCCAGATCTCCTTAATCCAAGCTTATGAAAACCCACCTTGATCATCCTCAAGCTATATATATCCGAGAAAATGTGATTGTGTGTGAAACCCCAAAGTTGTGGCCTCCAACTTCACCTCGGCTCTCAATATGAGTTTTTCCTTCTAATTTCTTTTGCTAACTTTCCTATGGTTTTGGTGAGATTCAAAAGTAAGTGACTTGAAACAAAATGAAGAGAAACAAAAAACAATACCTCACTATCAAACTCACTCACGAAAATGGGTTTGTTGTTTTGGTTTAGTGTGTAGAAAAGAAAAGACAAGTGTAAGTTGAGCTTATGTTGTTCAATTATTGGCCAAACAAAAGGGTCAGTTGAATTGTGTGGTTAAAATGGGATTTGATCACTAAGTTGGTAGGATATTTGGATTTAATAAAAATAGTGTAAATAATATATATGATCCATTTTTGGGTAATAGATATGGTTTATGGATCAAATACAAAAAAAAATATTTGATGAATATTAGTGGTTTGTCAAGTCCTAAAATCCCAAAATCATTTCTTAATAAATACAATCCTAATTTAAATCATACTAATATTATAAAAGTCTAATATATGTGAGTCGATCTAACTAGTGTAATTAATCGAATGAATCGAATTATAGAATTACTAACAAAATAATATAAAATAAATTAACAAAAGGACTTAAATATTTAAAATATTTATTATATAATATATTACCTTATACTACGATTCTAGGGCCTCACATTCACCCCTCCTTAAGAGAATTTGGTCCCCAAATTCATTTCAAAATAACTCCGGATAGATATTTCTCATCTCTTCTTCTGGTCTCCCAAGTGGCTTCCTCCGCATTTTGTGTTTTTGCCATACCACTTTAACCAATGAAATCTTTTTATTTCTCAATTCTCGGATCGACTATCAATAATTCGACGGTCGTTACAGTATATGTTAGATCTTCCATTATATCTGGAATCTCTTCGTGATGATGTGCTCAAGGTCCGGATTATATTTTTCATCGAGAGGCGTGAAACACGTTATGCATTCCTCCTAATGCTTGCGGAAGCTCTAAGCGATAAGCGATGTTCCAATCCTCTCAAGAATCCTAGTGTCCAATATATCTCGGACTTAACTTTCCTCCTTTCTTCGATTGGATCAACCCCTTTCTTGGCGAAAGTCGTAAGAATACCTCATCTCCGTCTCAAACTCTAAGTCCTCCCGTCGGTTGTCGCATAACTTTTCCGACGACTTTGTGCGCTCTTATTCTCTCCTTGATTAGTCGAACTTTATCCATTGCCTCTTGGATTAAGTCTACCTTTGGAATAAATGATTGTGACTCTCGTCTTTATTTTGGTGTCCATTGATCATCTATCTCCCGATTAATCGGTGATTTACACTTTCTACCGTATAACGCCTCATATGGTGCCATTCCAATGGTCGCTTGATAACTATTATTATAGGCGAGTTCGGTTAAGGGAAGATGAGAATCCCAATTACCTTTGAAATCTAATACACATGCCCTCAACATGTACTCTAAAGTTTGAATTGTTCTCTCGACATTGTCCATCCGTTTGAGGGTGTGCTTGATCTTGACCTCGCCTTTCGTTCCCGACCCTTCATGCAAACTTTTCCCGAGAATCGGAAAGCGAATCTTGGGTCTCGATCGAGACTATATCCACTGGAACTCCATGCGGTATGATAATTTCTCTAATATAGATCTCGAGCCATTTTTGTAGACTATCTGTCTTTCTTATAGGTAAGAAATGTCTTGATTTCGTTAACCTATCCACTACTACCCAAATATCATCATGCCCATTTCGAGTTAAGGCGGATCCGCAAAAAATACATGATTATTTTCTCCCACTTCCATTCGGGGATTGCTAATGGTTGTAGCGATCTGAAGGTCGCCGATGCTCGGCTTTTATTCGTTGGCAAGTCGACATCTTGCCACATATTCCGCTACTTGATTTTTCATATTCACCCACCGGAAGTGTCTTTTCAAATCTTGGTACATCTTCTTGCCTCCCGAGTGAATCGTGTATCTTGAGCGATGAGCTTATTTAAAATTTTACCTTTCAAACCATCATCATTGGGTATATAAAACCCTATTCTTGAATCTCATAACTCCATCATCTCCTATATTGAACTCAATTCTTGATCCTTGCAACACTTTGTCCTTCATCTTGAATTTCGGATCATTCTCTTGTGATATGCGAATCTCACTCAACGGACTGGTTTCACTGATATGTTAGCCAATAAAAGTTGAGTTCCAACTTTCTTAGGGTTCCAATAACTCAAATCCGCTAATGATTTCCACTCTCTTATCATTAGTCTTGCATCGTATGTTTTTACGCTTAATCGTCCGCGACTACATTCGCTTTGCCGGGTGATACTTGGATATCAAAATGGTAGTCTTCTATCAATTTCATCCACCTTCTCTGTCTCAAATTCAAGTCCTTTTGTGAAAAGAGGTATTTCGGACTCTTATGATCGGTAAAGACAAGAAATTCCGCGCCCCATACAAATAGTGTCGCCACTTCTTCAAGGCGAACACTATAGCCGCTAATTCTAGATCATGAGTTGGGTAATTTCCTTCATACGGTTTTAGTTTTCTAGAGGCGTAAGCAATTACTTTTCCATTCTCGCATCAATACGAAAGACCAAGTCCTTCTCTTGACGCATCACTATACACTACGAAGTTCTCTAATCCTTCGGGAAGGGTTAGAAGCTGAGTCTTGTGGTGAGTCTTTTCTTTAGTTCTTGGAAGGCGGACTCACACTTGTCATTCGACTCATATTTCACTTGCTTTTGGGTTAATCTCGTCGGTGAGGCCGCTTATCTTGGAGAAATCTTTAATGAATCTGCGGTAATATCCCGAAGACCTAAGAAACTTCTTATCTCCGTTACATTTTCGATCGACAATAGTTTGCACCTTTGATGTATCCACTGCGATCCCTTTACCGAATACTATATGACCCAAGAAACGCGACTTCACTTAGCCAAAATTCACATTTCTTGAATTTGGCATAAAGTTTGTGTTGTCTTAACGTCTCCAATACAGCTTCTCAAATGATTCACGTGCTCCATTTCGATTTGGAATACACGAGTATGTCATCAATAAAAATAACAACAAACTCTGGTCCAAGTAGGTCTAAATACTCGGTGCATCGAGATCCATGAATGCTGCGGGAGCATTTGTCAAACCAAAGGGCATCACCATGAATTTGAAATGACCATACCTAAACGAAAAGTTGTTTTCGGTATGTCTTCCTACTTAATTCTCAACCGATGATATCCTTTGCCGCAAATCCAACTTTGAGTAAACCTGGGCTCCTTGAAGTTGGTCAAATAACTCCTCGATTCGTGGTAACAGATACTTATTCTTGATGGTGACATTGTTAAGTCCTCGAAAATCAATGCATAATCTCAATGACCCATCTTTCTTTTTTAACAAAGAGTATTGGAGCTCCCCATGGTGACATACTTTGGGTCGAATAAATCCCACTTCAAATAACTTTTGCAATTGTGCCTTCAATTCGTGTAGCTCAAGTGGGGCCATTCTATATGTCGTCCGGATATTGGTGTTGTACCTGAAATAATTCAATAGTGAACTCGATCTCCTTGTTAGGAGGTAACAATGTGAGTTCTTCGGAAATACATCCGGTATTCGATACCAAGGGCACGCTCTTATTCCCTTCTTGTCACTAGGTTTATTGATTAAAAATGCCGATATCCCTATGCTCATTTGATAATAGCCTTGCGAGCTTTAATAGCTTGAAATAATAGGGGCCACCGTAGTTCGCGCGCCACCTATGAACTCAACTATTGGTTGTCCAGTGCACGCAAAATTTAACTACGTTTGTGCGGCGATCCAGTGAGCATGGTGCCTAGCTAACCATTCCATCCCCAAAATAATATCATACTCTAATATCGGCAATTCAATCAAATCAACAGAAACATTGAGCATCAATGTTCACATCGCATGCATTAAACACAACATCGCTTATTTGGCTAGCACCCGGGAGTTGAAACTTCTAAATAACAAGGCATTCGTTCCATGCATGCATTCAAGTTGCAGATATAATGTGGTGCAACAAATGAATGGGTTGATCCAGGATCAACTAAAACTTTAGCAAGGCATCCAGATACAAGTAGTGTACCTTCCACCACATTGGTTGCCTCTGGAGCTTCTTGTCTAGCTAATGCAAACACATGACCCTGCATCTTAGAGCGATCTGTCATCTTATGTTCGGGCTTAGGAAATGGAACTCGATTATTGCCTAATTGACCAGTCATAGGACAATCCTTCACTTGATGTTGCACATTCCCACATCTCAAACATTTTCCTGCCTTGCGCCAGCATGAACCGGGTGTATGTCCCGGCTTATTGCAAAAGGAACAGATTGGGATTTGACTTTGTTTTCCTTCCCATTGAAATTCGATTTCCACCTCTTATGAATGGTTGGGGTTTTCCGGCTTTGTCCCGCAAATGGTTTCTTTGAACTACCAATTCCTTGATTGTGGTTCCATCGTCCCAAACCACACTCCACCCTTGCCGCCGCTCGGACCGCGAAGATCATAAGTATCTATCTCAATAGATAGCATCCGCTTTTTGGATCTCAAGCCTTAGTCCTTTGGTGAACTTATGGAGCTTATCTTCTTCATCATTGACCGATCCCGGTGCATACTTGGACAATCGGTGGAATTCGATTCATATTGCGCTACATTCATCGATCCCCGCCTCAAACGATAAAATTCATCTCTACGAGCTTCCCGACTACTTGGGGTATGTATCGCTTACGAAATTCCCAAACACGATTAACCCAAGTCCTTGCGGTCTCGATCTGTCCCATTTCTCCTCAACTGTCCGCCACCAATTTCGAGTTCTTTGCTTATAGTCGAAAAGCCATTAACTTTAGTTTTTGGTCATCGGTGTAGTTGAGAGCTAAGAATATACTCTCCATTTTTTCCATCCATATCTCCGCTTTCATGTCGCCTGGTTCGCCCCAAAATATAGGAGGTCAAAGCGCCTTAAATCGTTCCAAAGACTCGATCATGGGCGTCTGCATTGGCCCCATGTTATCTTTGATTCTCGAGGGTGATTAGCTTGTCGTTGTAAAAATTGCGGCAAGAATCGTTGTATTGCTAATGCAAATCAATTATCTCCCCCACTACCGGGCTAGGGGTCTTGGTGGTGGTATGGGCTCAGTCTTTGGCTCGGGAGTTCTATCCCGTTGAGGATATGGTTCAAAATATCTGTTTGCACGAGGTCTACCACGTCCCCGTCTTTCCACCATCTAATAGAGAAGGTTAAGAAAATATAATAAATACGGGTTTATTATGATAATAACAATGTATGAAATAATAGAATTAAAGCTCGGACATCGATAACATAAAAGATAGCTCTAGGCTTCATCATTTATATATAACGTTAACATACACGGTGAGTCTATTTACAATCCCAAAATGTGACGTCAAAAGGGGCGTGGGATACAAAAAGAGTATCGCAATCCCCTCGTCGCAGCTACCTCGCCTACCCCGACTATACATCAAGTCGTCAAAACCTATGCCTACCCCCGACTATACAACAAGTCTATATATATGCATCTAGTAATTTACAATCACCATAAAGAGTTTTCAAAAGAGAAACTCTTAGACCTCTATCTATGATTTAAACATCCGTGATATCACTGCGGGCATCGATATCCTCGTCCACATCTATAAAGGCGGAGCCTCGTCCACATCTATGGCGGAGCCTCGCCCACATCAACCTCTACCTCATCCGGATCCTAGGCTCTATCTCGTGCACCCCGTGCAAGTGGTCAATGTCGGTACCACCGAGGTCCACCTCCTCCACCGGTCAATCTCATGAGCTAGACACTGGCATCCAACCACCCAAATCTATGAGTCGAGCCCAAAAGCCCTACAACATCAACTCACGATGCCGCCGTAAGGCCTTCAACTCAATCGCCAACCGGTCTCGCTGGTCGTGCGGATCGATAACTAACCGGTCTTGAGAAGTATGGAGATCCCCCACTACTGTTCCACTCGTAAATCCCTGGGTACACGTGATACTCTAGCTCATCTACTCGTAGGCCCCTCACACGCCAGATGATCCTCAAGCCTTTGGACTCATCCTCTAGCTCTGTCGGGCCCGTATCATCCCACGACGCCGAAAATCAAGAATATCAACACCATCCCGAGACCGGGATAACAATGTCTCGCAACTCACTAACTCTCGCTCCTCCCCGCCGAGCAATCGGGAAATCTGTCCGACCCATCTCTCCAATAGTCGACACGTGACTCAAGATAATCAATGTGCTCCAACAAGACGTGCCATCTCCTCCTCATGATAACGACATGAATCCATACATATATGTAAACAATAACTCCATCAACCACTAGTCATAATGGTAAACAAATACTGAAAATCTCATCTAATCCATATAATGTTGAGCAAACTAATCCAAAATCAATGAACCACAAAGGTAATCACACCAATCCAAAATCCACAATATGTAGGTGTCTCCAATCATGCTTAAATGGTTGGGGTTTAAGGTTATCGAAGAAGTGGTAACTAAATCCACAGCAGATAATCATATCCTGGTAAGCTCATTTGTAGTTCCTTCTACACGGCTAAGCTCGATACCATAACTATCACGCCCAATCTAGATAAGTAGAATTAAATATAATATTCATCGGAGTACAACTCCTGGATAATCATAAAAACTTAAATTCGGCCAGGCCATATCCAAAATATTATACATCACATTACAAATACACAAATAAAAAGTCTAACATGTAGTAATATTCCAAATACAGAGTTAAGTACAAGCTATATAATAAGTTTGAATACCCAAAATATTAATACAAAAGCAATATCCATATAATTCCTAGAAATTATTCCACCAACTTCAACCCAAATCAAACAAATCAAGCAAACCTATTTAAGTGAAAATTAAGAATTTTACCCACCTCAAAAGGGCTCCAAATTTTCTTCTCCAATTAAAGATTCCAGATCTCCTTAATCCAAGCTTATGAAAACCCACCTTGATGATCCTCAAGCTATATATATCCAGAAAATGTGATTGTGTGTGAAACCCCAAAGTTGTGGCCTCCAACTTAACCTCTGGCTCTCGGTCAATATGAGTTTTTCCTTCTAATTTCTTTTGCTAACTTTCCTATGGTTTGGTGAGATTCAAAAGTAAGTGACTTGAAACAAAATGAAGAGAAACAAAAAGCAATACCTCACTATCAGCAACTCACGACAGAAATGGGTTTGTTGTTTTGGTCTAGTGTGTAGAAAAGAAAAGACAAGTGTAAGTTGGGCTTATGTTGTTCAATTATTGGCCAAGCAAAAGTGTCTCATGAATTGTGTGGTTAAAATGAGATTTGATCACTAAGTTGGTAGGATATTTGGATTTAATAAAAATAGTGTAAATAAATAATATATATGATCCATTTTTGGGTAATAGATATGGTTTATGGATCAAATACCAAAAAAAAATATTTGATGAATATTAGTGGTTTGTCAAGTCCTAAAATCCCAAAAATCATTTCTTAATAAATACAATCCTAATTTAAATCATACTAATATTATAAAAGTCTAATATATGTGAGTCGATCTAACTAGTGTAATAAATCGAATGAATCGAATTATAGAATTACTAACAAAATAATATAAAATAAATCACCAAATGAACTTAAATATTTAAAATATTTATTATATAACATATTACCTTATAATACGATTCTAGGGCCTCACAATGGGTCAACCAATCACATCCGAATGATTTAGGATTAGTCGAAACGTGGATAGGAATGAAGTAAACTGAGTAGAATTTTTGTGTAAAAACTCATTATATTTCTTCCTTAGGTGATTTTTTATTTCTACTTCCTGAAAACCCAGGTGGTAGCATATTGACTGTCTTCGGACAAACAGAGATAACTTGCCTCTATTTGTTGAGGGGAAAAGACAACAACAACAATAAAACAAAACAAAACAGCACAAAATCAAACCACTTGACCTATGCCCGAAAAATTAAGGTTGGTATCAGGTAGCAAATTTTGTTTTTTAACCAAATCAATAAAAGTGGACCTATGAATTTGTTAATAATTTTTTTTGGAATGAAACTCGAGTTTTCACACGATGAAAACAAAATTAAATCAATCATAGATTACCAAGTCAGGAGGCTGATCTCTGATTGAGCATCACTGTTTCAAAAACAGCTGCAATTCATCTTCCTCGAGGCCATAGCCAAGTTGCCACTCTCTATTCCTCCAAAAACTTTTATCAGCTATGAATTTAAAGTAACTCTTTTTTATCAACCGCGTTTGCTCATCCACTCCTGCTAATCCCACTTGACTAGCTAGCCAGACTCAAACTGTTGAGAAAATCAAAGATTAGACTTCAAAAATGCTTTAAAGTAATACCCAAACAAGATCAAGGGTAACGAAGATAATGATGCTAAACTGTAAATTGATAAAAATAATAATAATAATAAAAATAAAAATAACTTCGGAAATTGGGAAACCTCAAACCAAAGGGAATGAGTGTGGTGTTTGGATATCCCTTTATCATCCATATAACGGTAGTATTTTTGAACATCAGCCAGCATCTCCTCCTCGGACGGTAAAGGTGCCTTACCAGATAAAACATGAGCCATCCACTTTGCTTGTAAGTCAATCATCATAGTTAAAGGAGCCTGTGTTTATAAAGAAGCACATCATGTTAATTACTGACTAGTTAATTTGAAATGTTTTTCACTCTAGTTATATAGAAATATAACTAGTACAAATATCTTCAATTTTAAAGAAAAAAATCTCATTTTTAATATGGAGATTCTGGAAAAATATGATAATGAGTTTGAAACTTTTTAGCATTCATTCAAACTATAGTTACAATAACTGCTATATTTATCTAACCGATTGATATGGAATTCCAACGAAGGAAAGGTTGGGGGCAAGCTGTGGAGGAAAAATGTGTTTGTAAAGCGGTCCAACACGGTTATCATCCACTGCCACAGTTTCCTCTGTTTTCAAGAATGGAAAACAATAGCTGAACCTGTGTGAAAGAAAAGAAAATCCACATATAATGTTTCCAATGATGTCAAAAACTCAAAACTAAAATATTGAGGGGAGAACTTTGTATACCCTGTACAGTGGAGGATTATATTTGCACGAACAGATACACCTTCCCCGAAAGTAACTTCTCCGTTACCATCAACATGATCAATCTGCATGGAGGCTAATCAAATTGTTATATCAATTATTAACCTCTGGCAAAAAGAGAAATTCAAACTTTAAATGGGATTAGATCCGATAGGATGACTTATTAAGTGTTCATGTGGTTAAATCAAATGGGATGTCGACTTTTAACTAAGCAAGACAGTCTATTTAACAATATTGTTTTCTGGAATCCTTACTGTCCCATTTGGATGATGGGATTAGGATTTGGAGAGAGGGTTTTGGGAAATGATTTCATGTAACTCTAAATAAGAAGGATTTGAAAATTCTCCAATATAACTCCAAAAATAGCTTCTGAGGATTTGAAATTCATTACAAATGACTTCATCTCGAACAAGTTCAATGGATTTGTTATTATGAAATCGAATTCCATAGCTTCAAATCCTTCCATCAAATGGAGCCTAGAGTTTTAAGGTAAGATAAGTAAATAATCAATATTCCATCGAGTAAAACATTAATTGGCATATGGATATCTCTGTCTATGTTTTTCATTTAAGAGTTAATTTACCAAAACGCAGATTAATTGAAAGGAAAAATGATGAAAGGAAAATCCGAAGTGGTTAATTACCTCATCCTTAAATGGCTCGGGAACTCGATAGTTGTGACTGTGCATCTGTTTTCCAGGCCATTTTTCTATGCCTTGCAGATTTTGAGCAAAAACAAGACTTATTTGGATTAATATATCATAGAAAAATAAGACCAAATAAACCCGGGTTTATGCTCTTCATTTCTATATGCTGTGTAGATGGCCATATCTTCTATTTGGTAGACATTATTGCTTCCTTTATACGCACATCCAACATATTGGGAGTGTTTGCAAAAACTTCTGCTTCTAGAAAAAGTGATTTATTATAGCAGAAGTAGAAGTAGTTGAGAATCAAAAGTTGGTAGTGTTGGAAAATAGAATTAAAAGTTGAGAATGAAAAGTTGGGAGTGTTTGGTGAAAAAGTAGTAAAAGTACTTATTTATTTGTAAAATTCAAACTAGAAGCAGTATGGTAATCGAAAGCACCCTTCTCCCCCGCTTTTAGATTCTCGATTAAATGAAGCGAGAATTAGAAGCAGAAATTGGTATATGCAAACACTAAAAAATGCTTTTTTTAAGCAAAAAACTGAAAAACACTTATTTTTAGTGTTTGCAAACACTCCCATTATATCTTTTAGGGATAATTACAAAAACACCCCTGAGGTTTGGGCTAATTACGAAAAAATCCAGAGATCTTTTCACATTTACAAAGAGCTCATTCAGGTTTGATTCTATCTTAAATTTAAGGGGTAATACTTCAACAAATATCAAGGGGATTTTGAATTATTTTTGCTTATTAAAGGGAAGATGTAAGCGGAATCAAATCTCATGGATATTTTGCAAATTTCAAAAATCTCTGGGTTCTTTTGTATCCCGAACCTCAGGGATTTTTTTATGTAATTATCCGTATCTTTTAAGATATACTCTGTATAATTGAAGTTATAAGATGAAAGTATACCTGGAATATCAGCCAATCTTGGTTGAGTATGGTGGCCAATACAAACCACTACTGCATCAAATATCTCATCCGAGGTCAGCTTATTCGTTTTTGACCCAACAATCCATTGATCACTCCTCAAATCAACCTGCTCAACTCGAACAACTTCAGTATTGAACCGAATCAACTCTAATAATCCAAAGTCCCCAGCAAACTCATTCAAAAACTCGAGCACTTCTTTGTGATGGGGAAAAGTCCTCGAATCATCATACTTTCTACTGGCAAATGGGTAGTCCAAAAGCCCCATGAGTTGCCTAGGGAGATTGGTGCAAAGTGAATGGTATAGGCTGCTATGTACAATGTCTCTATTTGGGTCCAGGCCTAATGGATCAGACTCGACTTGAGGATTGTACGCCCATGTGCCACCAAGTTGATCCGATTTTTCATAAACCACAACTTGGTGGCCTTCCCCTTTGAGGGCGTGGGCTGTGGTCAGGCCGGAAATACCAGCTCCGATCACCGCCACCTTGAGAAGTGGTGCCATAGGGAATTTGTTTGAATTAGGTGGGAGGAGGGATTTTGGGCAAAGTTGACTGGAATTTTGGGTTGTTCACTTCTTGTCAAGTTCAGGTGCTAATACTTGGTCTAACGTGCAGCTGTTCAAATGTCATTACAATATTCTGCTGATTTACATGTATTATTCTAAGCTTATACATTAATGTCAATTAATAAATTAAAACAGCAGTGAAAGTTACAACGGTGCATTACGATGGAAGAGTGCAGGCAAAGTCAAGGGGAATAAATAAAGGCTGAAATTGTAAGGGGGAATAAAGCTAATATAAAAGTCAGAAGAAATTAATACTATAATTTGGGGCTCAATTCTTACGATGGAAATCCTGCTCCCAAACAATCCACGGCCAAAACTCAGACACAAGTGTTTCACAAATCGTTGCCACTTCACACAAATGTGTCCTTCCGTTAACCTGCATTTTAGTATAGATATCAAACAATTGAGTTTTATTGGCGCATTTAAATCATTTTGGTATTAAAATGGCAGTTTCTATCATGATTTCAGCTCTTATCTTACACATTATCTTTTTCACTCGTGTTTATTCCATCGTGTACATTGCCTATTCGATCACCGGCGAGGCTGGGTATAGAATGGGTGGATCGGCAGAACCGCTGCGATATTAGCCCGTCGAATATTTCGCGCGACTGGGTGTAAGTTGCCATTGCGCCGCCGTGAGAATTCGTTGGCGACGGCCATGGGAGTCGGAAACATTTTTAAGTTGTTTAAGAATTGCAACTACAAACGTTGCCTTCGAATACAAGAATTTAGATTTGAGAAGAAGAATTTAGGGATTTATAATTATACATTGATTATATACATTTACCGATAAAAATAAATATACTTATTTTACGATAAGTTTGAAAATAAACTATGTTTTTTGTTTTTTTGACAAGGAAAATAAACTTTGTTAATACATGAAAAGATGTGAAATTATAAATTTGAAATAACTTTTCTATTTATTAAGAATGTTATTATTTATATTCTTCAGGATATGAATAAGTTGGTGCTTGACTATTTCTCCGAATTATTTGAAGCTAGAAGAGGGGCTATTGATCCTGTCATTTCTTTTTTCAGACAGTTGAAAATCGTATTACTGATGGGGCTATTGATCCTGTCATTTCGGTTTGGTTCGGTTAATTAACCAAACTGTGAACACCCCTAGGGATAACCAGATGCTAACGGCTCCATTCACTATTGAGGAGTTTAAGAGCGCTTTATTTGATGGTTGTTTAGTTCAATCTACCATAAGGGTAGTATATCGGGTCTTTCGATTTTGACATGTAGCATGGACAAGACCTTATTTGATATGGAACCGCACATATGTGGGTCTCGAACGGCCGATAAAGTAATGAGAGCCACTATCTCGAATGTGTCAATCGATGAAGAGTCCGGAGTAGTAGTCACAACGGGGGGAGCTCGAATGGCAATCGTAGCTGGGGGAGCTCGAATGATAGTCTCAGACGAGGGAGCTGGAGGAGGAGGCGAATGAGAACTGGTCTGAGAGGCATGCCGATCGACCTGTCTGGCGACAACCCGGTCATGCATGAAGTCATCGTACTATGATATAAATGGGAACTGGTCTTTGATTTCACCCTAAATAAGCTGCGGAATCCGACCCAACTCCTTGTCAACATGGTCAGTCAAACGAGAGATATGCTCATCAACACCGCTTAGATGCTCCCACCCAATATATCTTTGGTCAACATGGGTCTCCAACCGAGAAACGTGCTCATCAACACCGGCTAGACGATCCCCAAGTCGAGTAATGTGCTGGTCAACATGGCTCTCCAACCGAGCAATGTTCTTATCAACACTGGCTAGACACTCCCCCAAGCGAGTCATGTGCTCGTCAACACACCTCTATAACCTAGCGACAGGATCCTCCATACTCATCTGGACATGTCCAATACGTTCCTTTATCAATGCCCTCAATGCTGCCCTGACACTATCTGGGACATCATACTCATCATCATGTAGCCCAGTATCATAATGTTCATCGTAATAACCGATAGGATCATCGGAGCAGTGTCAGGAAGGCCTATCAGGCTGTAGGATAGTAGGATCATCGGGTTGTCAGATAGTAGAGTCATCAGGCTGGCGAGCTGGCGGATCTGTCCTAAGCCTATTATGAGGCCTCTGTACGGAGGTGGTGCCGTGGTGGCGATATCCCTACCTATGCCCCTATCACGGGTGCTCGCACTACTTCTATTCATGCCCCGTGTGCTCCTACTCGTCCCCCGATCGCCCCCTCGCTCGTCCCCGACTATCCCTCGCCGCTTCGACTACCCATGGGCATACCTTGTCTGTCCCTGGTCATACCCCGCCTGCCCGAGCCAACCGGTGCTGCTGCTGCTACCCCTTTATATCTGTTTACGCTCGAAACAAATTGAGGAGGACCTGAGAGGATATCATCAACAATGTCCGTCCAATATAGTCGGCGCCCCTCCACCTCACTCGGTACCAATGTCTCGTGGCGCACCAACGACAACTGATAACATGGCGATTTAAATTTAATAAATAGATGACAAGTCACCTAAATATTTATAAACAATTATACAAGTTATATACCTCATCAAATAAAAAACATGTCATGTCCGAGAGCCTCTTCTTGAACCTCCATTGAAGGCATCTAGGTACCGATCCGATCGAGACTCTCGTCCCCACAAACCTATCACCCAAAGAAGGTGTAACCTCAAATGCTCATGTCTATCGAAATAATTAAATAATAAATAAACAATTACAAAGAGTGTCATATCTATAAAAGTATACAAATCATAATCATAAAACAATGAGTAAGTACCAATAACGCATATGCAGGCCCATAAAAGTGATATGCAGGTAAACAATCCTCATCACTAGGAATTGACAAGGTATAAGGCATACTCCGTATATAATGCATCAAGATCTGAAAAGAATACTTCCCCCATGGGAAACTCTCCCATTGCACGGTGTCCCTCGACTATGACCCAAATCCACTGGTCCACTGTTGTCGTCCGCTGATCGAGATAAAGAAGCATAAAATATACATTTAAAATCTTCGCCACCTTCAGCTCATCAGCTGGTGACTCACGAAATCTACCCTCGACAAAAAGATTTTGTAGGTGCTCTCAAGTGATGCGACCCTCACCCGTCAAATATGTCTGATACACGTCTGACTCTGGTATGTCGTGTGCCGCAGTAATATCAAATGACATCCGCGCAATCCGTAGACCAGTTACAAGAGCGTACTTATAATAGGAAAACCTAATGCCGTGCTCTCCTATATGGAATCAACACTAGTCATCTGCGGCCCCCAACTTACGTATCTCCTGGGATAAAACATCATGGAGGGCTACATTACAACTGAATCTCAACCAGTCGAAATCCAAAAAGTGTCGGAAATAGGAGTTTTTGAACTCCTGATATACATCATACTCTCCCTCGCACAGTTTTAACTCTATGACGATCAATGGAATGATTTTAGCGCTGACATGTCCATTGATAGAAGCTCGAGTAGCCCGATAAGCCTCCATCCTCCGCGAAGGTCCAACCTAATAAATTTTCAACATAAATTCATTAGATGCAACACAAAAAAGATGAAAAATAAGATTAAAAACTCACACAAACTTTGCCACATTATAAGATATATCGCATAACGCGGTCACATTATATATGTAACGTGAAATATCTCACGTTATAATATATATAACGTGAATATATATTCATGTTATAATATATATATATATTATAATCACATTATAATATATATTAATAACGTTATATATAGTGATATAATATATACACGTGAATATATAATATCTCACGTTATAATATATATTTATATATTTATTCACGTTATATATTATATATTCACGTATACGTATATTCACATTATAATATATATTCACATTATGTAAGATAATGTCACGTTATGGGTTATAATGTGCCAATATATGCCACATTATAACTTATCTTGTTCTAATATATGTCATGTTATAACATATGTGTGACATATCAATACACGTTATAACGTAATATACCCATAACGTGACACTAAGGTAAATTTGGGGAAGATGAACAATTTTCATGTTATAAGTATAATGTGACAACACATATCACGTTATAATTCTAATGTGAAAATATATAATCATGTTATATTTGTATCCACGTATAACGTGATAATATGTTATCACATTATAACTATAACGTGATATGTGTTTTCACATTATAATTATATCGTGAAAACTGTCGCCTTCCCCAAATTCAATTCCATCGTTTTTCCTAATGAAGCCCCAATATAAAAATCAAACCCGAATAAAACTTATTTCAAGTCAAACCCTAATATTTCAAAAATCAAATCTAGAGAAAGTCCCTAAATCCAAATCCAACAAACGCCCTAAAATTGAGTTCGCCCAACCTCTTCGAATTGGAAATGTGGGCTGGCCGCACCAGGGTGGCATCAATGGTAGCATCGGCGGTGGCGAAGCGGGGGTGAACTTATGGCATCATCGCAATGGGGAGAATCTACGGCAATGGACGGGAGATCGGGCCGGGAACTTCCATCACTACTTTTCTTACGGCATGCTTAACTCACAATTTTTCTCACGTTTTGAAAAGGTAAAGTTAAAAAGTGAAATAAGGATTTTGGCTGAATTTGAGTTTTAGGGGCATTTCGGTCATTTTGGGTAGAAAAGTAGTGCTTTTAAAATAGTGGGTAGAAAAGAGGTTTGGTTATCTTAGAGCAAATTGTGGGAAATACCCACTTGGGATAGAACAAAGATTTCGTGACATGTGAGATAAAAACTAAGTTTTCGCCCACTTTTGTGTTCTTTACCCAAATACCCTTGATACTTTAATGTAAAGCCTTAAAATAGGTTAAGTATGTATTTCTCTCTCATGTTAAATACATTTTTTCCTCCCGCTTTCTATATTTTCTCTCTTTACTCTCCCTTCTACACAAAATATCAAGAAGTTTATTTTGGGTTCTTTCATTTACACAAACCGCACTGCAGACAAAGAAAAACAAGATAATGTTGCTTTCTCCTCTTAGTTACTTATTCTTGTTTAAATACTACATGAATATATTTGCACAATATGTACAAAAGATGAAATTTCTGAATCCGAAAACAAGAAATGCTACACGATATGTCATGTTCACACGATATAAGTTTTTTTTTTTACAAAATGCATGATATAGTTTATAACGTGGCACGATATTGCACGATAATTATAGTATATCGTGCAATGCTATACACCAACCGTATAATAGTACATTAGTGTATGGCACGATATAGTTGCACGACACTCTCTAGTGTATCATGCCACCATATCGTGCCATGGTATACTGTGAGTGGGTATAATGTGTTGTGTATAATGTTGCACGATGTACTAGTGTATCTTGCCATATCGTGCCACAATATACTAGTACATCGTGCCATATCGTGCCATTTTCATATCGTGGCTTGTCATAAAAGGTGTATATTGTGGCACTCTATATCGTGCCATGATATAAAACACAGGCATCGTGCCTTTATTTATCGTAGCATATCGTGGGCACTTTATATTTTCTATATTTCATTTCTAAAGATGAATTCTCGTTATGTTGTTGTTCGATTTGGGGTCACTGGAAGGGTTATAATATAAAAATAGCGAAGAAGAAGTTGTATGTGTTGAACCGGGCAAAATGAATTATTTTGAATCATTGAGGAGGTTTATAGTATTGTTGAAGTCGAGAGGGGCATATACGATTGTGTAATTCATGTTGTTGTAGATATTGTTGGAAACAAAATTGAGAAGTTAAAGTTGAAAAATGACCGTGATAAAGAACGTGCATTTGAAAATACCAAGTTACCAGTTGTTTGTAACATTAAAAAGGAAAATGGTTGAGACAAGTTCGCATCATGTGTTGGGAAGTCGATCTCGGCATAATCGAGTTGAGAACGTTGAAAGTCAACAAGATGCTGGTGGAAGTTTTATGCAACTAATGGCTACTCGTAATGATTTTTCAACATCATTAAGCTAATTACAACTACATGCACCATCTTGGTTTTCAACAATAGAGCGTACCCCATATCAATCTATATAGTCATGTATTAAGGCCAAGTGGATCACCTTTTATACATATGAACAATGTTCCAAAGATTGATCATCCGGGTCCATGCTCACCTACAATTAATGTTCCAAATATCGATTGTCCGGGACCTAGTATAAGGCCAAACACTGAAGATGACTATTATCCTGATTTAGGTTGTGACTGGGGTGAAGATAGATCTAGATTTCCAGAAATAGGTCGTGAGAACGATGAAAATGATAAAGACAACGAAGGTGATAATTGTTGTGGCGATGATGGTGATGCTGGTGATGATAACACTAAAGATGATTTTGGTGAGAATTACACTGCTGGTGATGCTGGTACTGTTGCTTAAGCTAATTATCAATTTGATAATGACAAATAACGTGCTGAATTTGAGGAATTTTGTAAGTGGAGACGTAGACGAAGAGAAGTATTTTCAGAAAATCAAAACCAGTATGCATCAATAGAAAGAGGAGCTAATATACATCCAAATATCCATAGAGACAATGAATTGAATTACAATAGGGATGAAACAATAACCCCCACAGGACAAAATTGGGTAATTCATGGTGTACTCTCACACGTTTCACTTCCTACCTGAATGGGCTGTGAATGAGATGTAACGGATGCATATCCCAAACCTGGATGAAAGGAGTAGGCGGAGAGGACGCTCACGGAAGAGGGGCCAATGGTGCCGGATAAGGGATCGACACTCGCGGAGGTAGAAAATGTACCAATAATCACAAAGGAGGGGTAAATTATGGTGGAAGAGTGCCCGATGCGGCGGAAGAGGAGTCGATGCTGGCAAAAGAGGAGTCATTTCTTTTTGAGGGGTGATCACCACTGTCTGATGTGTCATCGACGATGGCGTCTGCTGAGATGACTGACTAGGAAATCATGACTGCCCACTACACGATCATGCATGAAGTCATCATACTAATCAATATACAGGAAAAGACGCTTAATATCAGACTGAATAAGGTCTGGAGCCCGACCTATCTCGTGATCTAGATGTTTATTTAATCGAGCACCCTCCTCTGCAATGAGACTCTCTAATCGAGTCATTTGTGTTAGATAAATATTTTTATCAAGATTTTGATGATTATGTTTAAATGAGTTTTTATACCAAACAATGTTTATGTATGTTGTTCAAAATACTCCTAAACGTTTTAAAATGTTTTTACTAATTTTTGGAGTATTTCTTAGAGTTTATTATTCGATAAAAAATTGGACAACATATTTGATGTTTTTGTGTTAATTGGTTTTTACACCAAAACAATGTTTATAAATGTTGTCCAAATACTCCCAAGTGATTTAAAATATTTTTACTAATTTTTTGGAGTATTTCTTGAAGTTTATTTTTGATAAAAATCGGACAACATTTCAAATTGGAGGTCGACCGGTCGAGCAAATGGTCGACCGGTACCTGAAGAACGCAAAACTTGAAACAAAACATTACAGACTTGAAAATTGGAGCAGGGGGACCGTGAGTGTGAGTTTTGCATGTATTTTAGGGCATATTTATGGCTATAATTGTTTATAAACATGCAATAACGTGTATGAAATGGTATATATTCGCTCTTTGTGGAAAAGATATTACCCTTGCTTGTTTTCTAGGAATTTAACGATATTTGGAGTGATTTTGTGACAAATACGAGCATTGCTACCTAGAATCATCAAGAATCGAAAGCGATTACACCAAATTGGAAGCCAACTATATGGAGTCTAGAGTCATAGTGATGAGTCGTGTGGCAAAAGAAGCATGGATTATCAAACAACAAGGAGATTTATCTCAAGGAACATCCAAACACGTATGGAATTTCCAAAGATCGGGCGGGTTTAGTATTTTAGTCATAATGCTCTCTACAAAATTGATATTGAGCTGATTCAAGTGGCTATGGAAAGCTAAAAGAGAGGGCTACGACTCTTATGAAGACCCCGCAAAACAAATTTGGACGTTTGGGTGGCGCACGGGTAACTCGTGCGTGGGCACGACCCGTCGCCCCTCTGAGACTGGATGTTTTCTACGGCGGCGCACGGGTAGCTCAGGCGCCAACGCACGACCCGTGCGTTCTTGCAGAAAAACTCCAAAAATGACAAAGAATTGACTCTAGGCTTCTAAAAGGGTATAATACCACTTTTTGGGGCGCACACCGGGGAGGAAAGGTCCGGAAAAGACCCAAGAACACAAGAAATAGCTCAAATTCATCAAGGAATAATCAAGGGAAGAATCGGGTCGAATCGAGCTTGAGCATTGAAGATTAATCGAGAGATTATCTATTTCCCTAAGTTTTCTCATTCTTTGTGCTTTAATCTTTCATTTTAGCTTGCCATGAATATGAACAATTTGTCTATGAGTTGTTTATTTGTAATGAGTAGCTAAACTTCTTGTGATTTTCGGGTTTTGGAAGTAGATTAATTGAACTCTTGTTGAATGTTTTAATCTTAGTTGAAGTTATTGTCTTGAAGCCTATTTGAGTACTTTGTTCTTATTCTTGTTTTATCACTTGGCCAATGATTTAACTTGTTTGATATATTGATTCATAATTCGAGAGATGAGTTTCAATATTAGATCTTGAGTACTTGACATGAATATTTGCATAATCGAGAGGTTTGTGAATATTTGTGAGGATATTTGATCTTTTGTGAATTTGGAGTTGTGTATCTTATGTTGAGTAGAGATGCTAGCATAGATATTTCAATCTACACTTTATATACATCTCGAGAGGGAGGATAAAATACCATTGTGATCGTCTTATAGGTGTATCAATAATAACTTTGGCTTTGATTAAATCGGACAACAAGAGGAATATTAATTGAAACCATAACCCGAATCCATTTCATTCCCTTGATAATTCCATTATTCTTAGTATCTTGTGTTTTTGTGGTTAATCTTGTCTTTACTTCCACAACAATCATCAAATTTCAATCGTCTAAATAAAAATAAGACTATCTTAGTTCAATACTTAGCGCATAAATTTATTAGTCTCCGTGGATACGACCTTGCTTACCCTATTCTATAAACTACATCGTACACTTGCAGTGAAGCTAAAAATAAGGCAAACAAGTTTTTGGCGCCGTTGCTGGGACTAATACAAATTTTGGTGCTAATATTGCGATAGATAGAATTATTTTTAATTTAGACATTTTTTATTTTATTTCATTTTTCTTTTGTAAATTCTATCTCTACAATGTTTGATTTGTTTCTTTGAATTGGTATAGGTGCACCCGCCGAATGGATTTCAATAATCGAATTCTTACGCTTATTGGAATAATCCTACTCCTATGTGCTATTACCCGTTGGGAATTACGAAGATTTTTCATATACTAGCACGGAGTATGATTCCACCCCATCAAGGTCCAACGTAATGAATGGGTTTACAAATGCGAGGGAAAACCATCTTTAGAAGAAGCCCTCACCTTGTTAAGGATACAAACAAGTTTGTTCAGAGCGAGTCGAAGGACCGCTTTACTCGCGATGAAGCAAATAAGCCATCTTTAGAAGAAGCCCTCACCTCATTCATAAATCAATCCAATGCATTCATGAGTGAAACTAGGAGTCGCTTCGCAAGGCAAGACGCAAGGTGGATAAAATAGAGCTACAAATGACACAGATGGCGATTCGATAAAAATCTCGAAACCCAAGTGGGCCAATTAGTTACAATTGTTGGTGGGCAATATCAAAAGGGTCAATTTTCAAGCACCACCGAAGCCAACTCAAAGGAACAATGTAGTGTCATTCATCAAAAGAGTGGTACGACTACGAGAGCCAAAGATCCCGCAAAAGCAAGAAAGTTCTGAACCAAACACAGATCGTATGTCTATGCACTTTCACTTTCGTGTGTGGTGTCGAAAAGGAGCAAACAGACAATGAACACAAGAACGGTGCGTGGATGCCCGGTCAAGGCGTCGTGATATCCTAAGAAAGCTATCCCACAACGAAACGAACACGGTGGTACATACGCACATGAACAACATGAGCATAATTCAAATCCAAGTGTTCCAACATCGACTCCAATACTTGCTTGCAAATCCCAATTATGCATTACTAGATGCAAACAATGGAAAAACGGTTCTTGACCACGATCTAAAGCGGCTAATATATGCATTCAAAGGTGGTACGAATCGAAATTATTAAGCGTCAAGCTAAAGACGTTAAATATAGCGCTTGTTGGGAGGCAACCCAACGGTTTGTGGTGTGATTTTTGTTTTTGTTTGTTTTCTTTTTGTAAAAAAAACTGAGTTACGGCATCACGCACGGGTGACCCGTGCGTGCCTGGAGGGAGGAATAATGTGGCTTCGGCATGAAGCACGGGCAGCCCGTGCGTCCTTCAGCTAAGACAATATTAAGGTACAAAACTTTAAGTGATGGTTGAAAGAAGTAGTCCTAGCGATAAGAGGAGATGCGAAGGAGGGCCATTATCCACCACCACCCGCACAGTGAATCAGGTAAATCCACACAGTTTAATATTGAAATTCTATCTTCTCTTACGTGCGATATAATTTCATTTAAGTTTGGGGGAGAAATAGTTATTTTGATATGAAATGTGTGGATAAATAAAAAAAAAATTACATTAATTTTGTGTGTTTTCATATAGTTGCATGTAGAGCATTTTAGGTTGCATTTGCATTAGAAACACGTTTTTTTGGTTTAGCACGTTTATTGCTTTCATAGATTGTAGGGAGTGAGTTGATCTCTTGATTGTAACTTGTGCTTGATTTTGAAAATTTTGTATTGTTTGGATTGGGTGTTGAGCATGAGTTGATTGAACCATGAATAGATGATATTGAGCATGTGGATATTGAGAACATGGTTTGATGCTTTGAATTACGTATTTGCAAGCCTGTGAGCTTTTGAGCCTTTATCGCTTTCATCATATGCGATCTTGTTGATTGATTTGAGTGTATCATTCATGTTGTTAGAATTCTAGAACTTGCTCCGCATCTCTGTCAAGGTCACATGTTGTATGTGAATTGTGAAAATGATCAAAGGCCATTTTTGTTAGCCCTTCAAGCCTTTTGCTTACCTAAGATGATATTGAAATCTCTAGTTAGCCAACTTGAGCCTATTGCCTAATTTCTTGATAGCAACAATTCAAGCCTTTTAACTTGATATATTTGTTACCCTACACTTGAGCGTATAACATTGAGTAGAGGAGTGAATGAGGTTGAATGGGTTGGAATTGAAAAGTTGGATAATTGTGCAAAATTGGTTGATGGGAACAAAAAAAAAAAAAAGAAGAAAATGAGGAGAAAAGAAAGGTTGAAAATTCATAAAAGAGTCAGAAAAAAAATTGACTTTATGATGTGAGTTTTCATTGAATGAACTTGGAGGCTAAGAATTGTATGTGAGGTGATAATGTTTACAAAAGAAAAGGGATGGAGATAAGAAGAGTTGATGAAAATGAGAGATGATTTGGGTAGCATATTAAGCTTTAACGTAGATGATTTATATGCTCACCGGTCTATACGCTCGAGTTTGAGTCACTCTATCTATATTTTCCTACCCTAACCAAAGAGCCTTCATTACAACCAAAGAGAGAAGTCCTTTTTGATTCACAAATTGCATACATTCTAGTGGCGAGAGATATGACACGATTTGCAAGCCTATGGTAATTCTTCAACATTGAATTGAATTGAGTGTAAACACATCCTATATTCATTTGAGATGAGAGTATACACTTGATCTTTGTGAGGAGTAATTCTTAACATTTACCATCGTTTTCTTTGATATGTGCTCTATGTAAGATGTTTGAGGCTTGGTTGATTCATTGCTTGACACCTACGATAAACAATGCGAATTTTATGGAGTTATTGTGTGTTCTACTTTTCATTACTCCCAATCATGTTTTCTAGTTTTTAAAAGCGTTGGCCAGGACGGCCAACATTTAAGTTTGGGGGTTTGTTGAGTGTGAGTTTTGCATGTATTTTAGGGCATATTTATGGCTATAATTGTTTATAAACATGCAATAACGTGTATGAAATGGTATATATTCGCTCTTTGTGGAAAAGATATTACGCTTGCTTGTTTTCTAGGAATTTAACGATATTTGGAGTGATTTTGTGACAAATACGAGCATTGCTACCTAGAATCATCAAGAATCGAGCGATTACACCAAATTGGAAGCCAACTATATGGAGTCTAGAGTCATAGTGATGAGTCGTGTGGCAAAAGAAGCATGGATTATCAAACAACAAGGAGATTTATCTCAAGGAACATCCAAACGCGTATGGAATTTCCAAAGATCGGCGGGGTTTAGTATTTTGGTCATAACTCTCTCTACAAAATTGATATTGAGCTGATTCAAGTGGCTATGGAAATCTAAAAGAGAGGGCTACGACTCTTATGAAGACCCCGCAAACAAATTTGGACGTTTGGGTGGCGCACGGGTAACCCGTGCGTGGGCGCACGACCGTGCGCCCTACATAGATCGGATGTTTTCTACGGGAGGCGCACGGGTAGCCGTGCGCCCAACGCACGACCCGTGCGTTCTTGAAAAACTCCAAAAATGATAGCAAATTGACCTAGGCTTCTAAAAGGGTATAAATACCACTTTTTGGGGCGCACACCAGGAGGAAAGGTCTCGGAAAAGACCCAAGAACACAAGAAATAGCTCAAATTCATCAAGGAAGAATCAAAGGAAGAATCGGGTCAAATCGAGCTTGAGGATTGAAGATTAATCAAGAGATTATCTATTTCCCTAACTTTTCTCATTCTTTGTGCTTTAATCTTTCATTTTAGCTTGCCATGAATATGAACAATTTGTCTATGAGTTGTTTATTTGTAATGAGTAGCTAAACTTCTTGTGATTTCCTAGGGTTTTGGAAGTAGATTAATTGAACTCTTGTTGAATGTATTAATCTTAGTTGAAGTTATTGTCTTGAATCTATTTGAGTACTTTGTTCTTATTCTTGTTTTATCACTTGACCAATGATTTAACTTGTTTGATATATTGATTCATAATTCGAGAGATGAGTTTCAATATTAGATCTTGAGTACTTGACATGAATATTTGCATAATCGAGAGGTTTGTGAATATTTGTGAGGATATTTGATCTTTTGTGCATTTGGGAGTTGTGTATCCTATGTTGAGTAGAGATGCTAGCATAGATATTTCAATCTACACTTTATATACATCTCGAGAGGGAGGATAAAATACCATTGTGATCGTCTTATAGGTGTATCGATAATAACTTTTGCTTTGATTAAATCGGACAACAAGAGGAATATTAATTGAAACCATAACCCGAATCCATTTCATTCCCTTGGTAATTCCATTATTCTTAGTATCTTTGTTTTTGTGGTTAATCTTGTCTTTACTTCCACAACAATCATCAAATTTCGATCGTCTAAATAAAAATAAGACTATCTTAGTTCAATACTTAGCGCATAAATTTATTAGTCTCCGTGGATACGACCTTGCTTACCCTATTCTATAAACTACACCATACACTTGCGGTGAAGCTAAAAATAAGTGCGAACAAGTTTTTGGCGCGTTCTTGGGGACTAATACAATTTTTGGTGCTAATATTGCGATAGATAGAATTATTTTTAATTTAGACATTTTTTTATTTTATTTCATTTTTCTTTTGTAAATTCTATCTCTACAATGTTTGATTTGTTTCTTTGAATTGGTATAAGTGCACCATCGAATGGATTTCAATAATCGAATTCTTACGATTATTGGAATAATCCTACTCCTATGTGCTATTACCTGCAGTTGGGGAATTACAAAGATTTTTCATATACTAGCACGGAGAATATGATTCCACCCCATCAAGGTCCAACGTAATGAATGGGTTTACAAATGCAGAGGCAAAACCATCTTTAGAAGAAGCCCTCACCTTGTTAAGGATACAAACAAGTTTGTTCGGGAGCGAGTCGAGGGACCGCTTTACTCGCGATGAAGCAAATAAGCCATCTTTAGAAGAAGCCCTCACCTCATTCATAAATCAATCCAATGCATTCATGAGTGAAACTAGGAGTCGCTTCGCAAGGCAAGACACAAGAGGTGGATAAAATAGAGCTACAAATGACACAGATGGCGATTCGATAAAAATCTCAAACCCCAGTGGGCCAATTAGTTACAATTGTTGGTGGGCAATATCAAAAGGTCAATTTTCAAGCACCACCAAGCCAACTCAAAGGAACAATGTAGTGCCATTCATCAAAAGAGTGATCGACTACGAGAGCCAAGATCCTGCAAAAGCAAGAAAGTTCGGAACCAAACACAGATCGTATGTCTATTGTTCGCCTATTTTTATAGCTTCACCGCAAGTGTACGGGATCGGTTTATAGAATAGGGTTTGCAAGGTCGAATCCACAGGATTAATAAATTAATGTACTAAGTATTGGATTATAATAGTCTATTTTTATCTAAACTATCGAAATTTGAAAGTTTGGTTTTATTACTACTAAAGCGAAAATTAATCCTAAAATAACAAAGTAAAGAGTGATTAAAAGATCAAGTATGAATGGATGGATCCCTGGGTTATGGTTTCAATTAATATCCCACTTTTATGCTCAGGGTTAAGCAAACCAAGGTTAAACATATTCTTCTCTATAGACCAATCGCCAAAATAATTTACCCTCTCTCTCGAGATGTATGTAAAGCGTTGATTGGAATATCTATGTTAGCATCTCTACTCAACATGAGATATCCAACTCCCAAAAGTTCAAAAGATTAAAAGATCTCACAAATATTCACAGACTTCTCAATCATGCAATCTATTTGTGTCAAGTACTCAAGATCTAGTATTAAAACTCATCGGTTAGAATTATGGATCAATACATCAAACAAGTTTAGATCAAAGGCCTTTTGATAAAACAAGAATTAAAGCAAAGTACTTGAATAGAGAAAGAAAACATTAACTTCAATTATCCTTAATCATCACATAAAAGTGTTTATTAATCTATTCCCAAACCCGAATCACAAGAGTTTTAGCCGACATTGAAAATAAACAATTCATAGACAAATTATCCATAATCAAAATCTAACTAATTGAAATACGATACGATGGAATGAGTGACTCGGGGATGACGATCGATCTCTCGATCTATCTTCAATCCTCGAAGGTGTGGTTGCGGTCTTGATCAATCTCTCGAAGTTTCCGATGGAAAACTCTCTTTTCTCCGGTTTCTAGGGTAAAAATCAGCGTGTCCTCGTTCGTGGCCGCCCCGGTCTATTTGTACTTCGTTCGGGTCGAAACCTAGTTGAAATTTGACAAACTCTGTTTTTTCCGCAAAGACGGCACGGCCGTGCCTTTTTGCACGCCGCCCGGCCGTCTTTGGTGCCGAACCATTTGTAAACTTTCTTCGAGGAGCATCAAGCGTGCCAATATGGCGGCCGGCTGCCGTGCCCTAAGCCGCACCTTGAGTCCATTTGTTTTGGTTGAGCACGGGCGTGCTAAGAGGAGCACGCCCGCCCGTGCTCACTGGGAACAATATGCCCATAGGCTATTTTTTTCCGTTTCTCCCTTGTTCGTCCAACTTCTTCTCGACTCGACTCCAAACTTCGTCACTGAGTCAATTATTGGCGGTTGCAATGCTCGAATTGTTGCCACTATGCCACAAACATAGATAAATTCCTACAAAACGAGCAAAGCGTAATCCATTCCACAAAACAAGAATACAACCCATTTACTTGTATAATGCATGCATATTCCCTCATTCTAGCCAATATTAAGCCCAAAATACATGCAAAATACCACAATCAAACCCCCAAACTTAAACTGTTGTGATCCCGGTCAACACTTTATAAACAAGACAACACAATTGGGGAAAAGAAGAGCAACTCAAGAACACCGCATCACAATTCATGTCATCTATCCATAGACATCAAGCACAAACCAACCAAGTTTCAAATAGCTAACACGGAGCACAAGTCTATTAAAATCATGGTAAAACACTTCAAATCACGCCTCTCGGATAAAGTGTATACTCTACTCACTAGAATAATAAGGGGCGTGTATTAACTCAAATCATATCAATGTTGAAGAATTACCATATGCTTGCAAATCGTCTCACATCTCCGCCACTTGTTTGTATGCAATTCACAAATCGAGAAAGGACTTTGTTTATGGTTGTAATGAAGGCTCTTTGGTTAAGGTAGGAAATATGGATAAAGTGACTCAACTCAGCGTATAGATTGGTAAGCACATCGTTTTTTCTCTAACATTATTTTAATACCAACCAACTATGTACTCCCAATCGCCTTATATCTTATCACCTCTCTATTTCTCCCTTCTCTTTTTTTTTTTTATACAAATCATTCTCCTTCACCTTACATCACAATTTCCAGCCTATTTCTGTACATGCCGACTCACTTCTTTTTCAGTCACGTTTTTTTTTTCCGACTTTTGTGAGTATCTTCATTTTTCTCATTTTCTCCTTTTATTCCCAATCACCAATCATACAAACTATTTTCTAATTTCTTGATATCCCTTCATTCAATCATTTATTCTATCCTTTACTCAATGCTATACGCTCAAGTTTAGGATAACAGATATATCAATTTAAGTTCTAAGGCTTGAAATGCGGCTATCAAAAAATCGGTAGGCTCAAGTTGGCTAACTAGGAAAATCAAATATCATAAGGTAGGCAAAAAGGCTTGAAAGGCTTAACAAAAATGGCCTAAAATCATTTTCATGAATGCATACAACATGTGACCTTGACGGAGATACCAGAGCAAGTTCTAGAATTCAAATCAACATGAATGACACACTCAAGCAAACAAGATCGCATATGATGAAAGCGAGAAAGGCTCAAAAGCTCACTGGCTTGTAAGTGCATAATTCAAAGCATTTTAACCATGATCCCAATAAGCACATGCTCCATATTAATTATTCTCAACCCGATCAACTCACACTCAACATCCAATTCAAAACAACATGAACTAATCCGCAAATGCTCCCAAGATCAAGACCTCAATCAAAACACACAAACACACAATAGCGGTCAACTCACTCCCCTAACTACTAGGAAAGCAATAAACGTGCTAAAGCGATAAACATGCTAAAACATAAAAAAATCAAACATCTAATGCACCGCACCCTATATGATATATGCTCTACATGCAACTAAATGAATGCAAACGCCACACCCATCAATAAAATTACTACCTCTCCCCCCAAACTTGAATGAAATTATAGCGCATAAAAGAGAAGGTAGAATTTCAAAGAAAAGTGTGGATAGGACCTGGATTACTGTGGGGGTGGCGGCGGGTAGTGGCCCTGGGAGATATGCCAATTCTCGATTCGTAGTACCGCCGCAATATCTCCGACTCACGCCGCCGTGTGCTTGGTTCCACAAGCTCGCATATGATACCTTTGATCTTGGACTTCTTGGTAAGCACGGAAATCACTCTTGATCTTTGCGCAAGCTTTCCTCAAATGCACAGAACATGTCGTGATCATATCGGCCCCCACGTTCCTCGCCTTGGCGAGAGCTCTGAATATCGTCCTCCGGTGGGCCGCTCCGATCGAAGCTTCCCCTTTGTTGGAAGTCTTGCTCAAACCCCCTCTCATGTCTATCATACTCCTGTGCCTCCATGGCCAAGTCTTCTTCATCGGGCAACCCGGCTATCCTTCGCCTCTTCGCGCCAAACCCCGCATGACTGGATATGCTCTCGCAGTCTGGCTTGATTTGGTTATCAATTCAATTGTGAGTGTGGGTTAGGAAGGGGAAGCGAAGACCACTTTTGTTGAAAAGAGGATATTCTCCTCATTATTGATGATCTTCATGGTGAGAAGAGGCGCTCATGTTAATGCTTCGGCTGCCCGCTAATGGTTCCATGCGGCTTATGTCAACCCCAAAATGTTGTGCGATTGGGGTTATCATTCCCCCAATTAGTATTTTCCCGCTTCATGTTGTTGTCGTGCGTAGATGGCGTGTTCCACAAAGTATGCCGCCATGTTATAAAGGGGTGCGATTGAGCATACACCAAAGTAGGTATAGCTCTCTCGCTTGCATACCCCCATTGTTGTACCTTGGCGAACACGGGAATGGGCCGTTACTTTTTGAATGTAAATCTTAATATGGGGTTGCGAGTGAGGAAGCCTTGGAGGTGCGTCTGCGTATTGCATGAGCCCCGTATGTCAGCGTTTTAGTCAACAATCGCGAAAAGCACGCGAGTCGTAATTTGCGCCGTTCGGTATGGGCGTCCGATGGTACCCCAAAATTTGGTTAAGTTCGGCAATAGTGACGGTTCTCCATTCGTTGCCCAACTTGAACTGGATTTCCCAAAGCTCACTCCGGTCGTCGTGTTGCGTGACACGACAAATTAAGAACTCTAGTGTGAGTGTCTTGTAGGTTGGCACGCCTTGCATAAATGCGGTCCATCCAACTCGATCAAACATTTGCCATACCTCTTTCGTATCCCGAGAGCTCCTGGTACATTCGTCGTCGATATAAGCGTGTAGGTGTGCGAATGAACGATGGATGAGCCGGTTCCATTTATCCAAGATTTCATTTTCATCTATAGTGAGCCCGTAAGCCTCCTGGCCGTCCGGTGTGGTGGCGCTCGAGTGGCGCGGCTCCCAACCTCGTCTTCCTCGGTTTGGTCGTGGTTCACCATGTTTCAATTTAGTACTGCAAAACAATCGTGAGAATCTATACTTGCCAAGTAAAAACAAACAATGAATTAATACAACAATTTCACTAGAAGTATAGTAGCTCATCATCAACAATTCGATTATAATCAAGCGTTCAATTCACATATCAATATAATTGCCGAGAATCCTGGCCCCCTAACCTCCTAAACAATCTAACACAAGTATAATCCATCAAGCATTCAACTAAATTCATCACAATTCAACAACCCACCAAGTGTTCGATAAAAAGCCCCATAGAAAATTTCAATTAAAAATATGGCTAAAGTATCACACAAAGCATCATATATCAACCCTAGTTCATAATCCTCAAGAAATTTGACATAAAATTTTCAATTCATACCTTAATTTTCGAGAATTAGAAGAGAGTTGGGTTGTTGAAACCCTAGGTGCTATCTACCCCAAATCCTTGCTTCCAAGCAAATTCGAACGGATAATTCGTGTTTAGAGTAGTGTGGGAGGTGAGTAGTGATGATATCTAGAGTGAATTTTTCGAAAAAATTAGGAGGGGAGTTTTTTTTTTTTGCGTGAAGGGAGAAGGATGTTGTGAGCAAAATAAGGCTGCCCGTCGGTTTTAAGCCTTCCCGAGGCATGAGCACGGCGTGCTCATTCTTCCGACGGGGTCGCCCGTCTTTGGGGGCCATTGATTGCTCCCAAAACCCCTTAAGGAGCACTGGTGCCAAAAGGCACGGGTGGCCCGTGCTAGGGGTCCGAACTTTGGAGTCCTGAATCTTTGGAAAGGGCACGGCGTGTATGGCACGGGTTGCCCGTCCGAGTCCGAACCTTGTGTTCGATGATTTTTTTTTTTACAAGGAAAAACCCAAAAAAAAACCTAACCTATGAAAGCAAATAAATCCTATCTTAGAAAAGGAAAAGAAACAAATTAAGAAACATGGGAAGAAATAAAACAACAAAACCATTGGGTTTTGCTCCCCAACAAGCGCTAAATTTAACGTCTATAGCTTGACGCCTTTGTTTAGTTGATCATGGCTCTCAGCAATGTGAGGCGTGTCACTTCCTCCTTTTGCTCCCGTAATGCTTGATTCTCCGGCCATTCACCATGAATGTCTCCCATCTCGGCTCAATAGCTCCACTATTCCCCGGAGGATTTAACACTTTCTTTATCACAAACGGCCCCGACCATCTGAAACTTAGCTTTCCGAGGAAAGAGTTTAAGACGTGAGTTAAACAAAAGGACTTGTTCACCCTAGAAAACTCCCTCTTCTTTATCATTCGATCGTGCCATCGTTTGGTTCGCTCCTTGTAAATCCGGAATTTTCATAGGCTTCATCCTGAATTCCTCCATCTCATTCAGGTTCAAGAGCCTCTTTCACCCATTTGCTTGGAAGTCAAAATTCAACTTCTTTACGGTAGCAAAACGCCTTTATGCTCTAATTCGACGGCAAGTGACACGATTTTCCAAGACTAATCGACACGGTGATATGCCCAAGAATTGTCTTGTATCCGATCCGATATGCCCATAGTGCGTCATCTAGCTTCACGGCCCAATCCTTGCGATTTATGTTCACTTGCTTTCTCTAAAATCGCTTAATCTCATGATTGCTACCTCTGCTTGTCCGTTTGCTTGCGGATGGTATGCTAATGCCACCTTGTGCTTAACCCCCGCATTTCTCGCAAGTAGAGTGCTCATTAATTTATTCACAAAGTGTGACCCAGTCGCTAATCAAAGCTCTCGGGTTCCAAACCGAGTGAATATATTTTTCTTCGTGAATTTGAGCACTACTCGCGCATCATTGGTCCGAGCCTAATAGCTTCAACCCATCGAGATACGTATTCCACTTTGCAAGTAGAATGTATTGATAGCCCGACGAAGATGGGAAGGGGCCCATGAAGTCGATCCCCACACATCGAAGAGTTCAACTTCCATTACATTGGTCATTGGCATCTCATGTCGCGTCTCGAGATGTTTCCCATCCGCCGGCACCTATCACAACTTTGTACAAATAGATAGCAATCGTTAGATAATGTAGGCCAAGATAATCCACTTTGTAATACCTTAGCCGCCGTCTTGCCTGACCCGAAATGTCCTCTCCTAAGGTGAAGAATGGCATTCTTTGTAGAACTCCCTCCCACTCTTCGAGGTACACATCGTCGAATTATGGTGTCGGCGCACCTCTTAAAGAGCAGGGATCGTCCCACATGTAAAATTTGACATCATGGAGGAACTTTTTTCTTTTGATAAGATGATAAATCCTAGGCAAAACCCCGCAACCAAATAATTAACAAAACCGCATACCATGGGAATTTAGCTTGTAGCATCGAAGTTGCTCATCGGGAATTCCTCCTTAATTGCCTCCGTGATTTCTTTCTCCTCCTTTCTTGTATTCCACCTGGACAAGTGATCGGCTACTACATTCTCGCCCTTTCTATCCCGAATCTCCACATCGAATTCTTGTAGCAAGAGGATCCACCGAATCGGTCTCGGTTTGGCATCCTTCTTGTCAAACAGATATTTAATTGCGCATGGTCGGTGTGGGCGATTGTCTTAGTCCCAATCAAGTAAGATCGAAACTTGTCGAATGCAAACACGATTGCTAGCATTTCTTCCGGTGGTAGTGTAATTTTCTTTGGAGGCAATCGTCTCTGGTTACTCGCTTTCGCGTAGTAGATGGCTCGAACATCTTGTCTCGTTTCGACCCAAAACAGCCCCAACCGCAAAGTCGCTGGCATCACACATTAGTTCGAAGGGTTGACTCCAATCCGGAACTACTAGAATGGTCTTTGTCACTAAAGCCTTCTTCGTAATTTCAAAAGCACGCAAACAATCATTGGAAAAATTGAAAGCGAGATCTTTTCTAATAACTCGACTTAAAGGTTTAGTGATTTTAGAAAAGTCACTGATAAACCTTCAGTAGAATCCGGCGTGTCCTAAGAAACTTCGAATGGCTTTTTCGTTTGTTGGAGGTGGGAGTTTCTCGATTGCCACAACTTTCGCTCTATCAACTTCCAAACCAAGAAGAGACTCCTGGCCTAAAACAATGCCATCTCGCACCATGAAGTGGCACTTTTCCCAATTTAAAACAAGGTTAGTCTCCTCGCATCTCTGCAAAACTAGAGCAAGGTTATTCAAGCAATGGTCATATGAATCTCCAAACACGTAAAAATCATCCATGAAAACCTCCATTATTTTCTCAATGAAATCATGAAATATAGCCATCATGCATCTTTGAAAAGTAGCGGGTGCGTTACAAAGTCCAAATGGCATCCTGCGAAATGCAAAGGTACCATAGGGGCATGTAAAGGTCGTCTTCTCTTGGTCTTCCGGCAATCATGATCTGATTATACCTGCAATAACCATCGAGAAAACAATAATAATCATATCCCACCAAACGATCAAGCATCATATCAATAAAGGGAAGGGGAAAGTGATCTTTGCGAGTAGCATCATTCAACTTCCTATAATCAATACAAATTCTCCATCCAAATACTACTCTAGTCGCTATAAGCTCATCACTCTCGTTTCTTACTACCGTCATCCCCCCTTTCTTGGCACCACTTGTACTTTTGATTTACCCAAGAGCTATCGAAATAGCACAAATAATTCCGAAGATCTAACCATTTTAAAACTTCTTTTCTAACGACTTAGCATTATAGGGTTTAATCTTCTTTGATTTTGCAATCGAAGGTCTCAGAGACATCTTCCATTCTAATTTTATGCATCACAATCGATGGACTAATGCCTTTCAAATCAGAAATTGACCAACCTATCGCTGACTTATGTTTTCGTAACACCCTAAGCAATTTATCGAGTTGAACTGAAGTTAAAAGTGATGATACGATCAGGACTCGTGTTATTCGCTCCAAGGAATGCATATTTGAGATGCTCGGGCAGTGTTTGAGTTAAGGTTCGATTTGGCCTCTTCGGAAGGGAGCACGGGCTGCCCGTCTTGATGAGCACGGGCCGTGCCAATATGGCACGGGCTGCGCGTGCCTAGCCGCACCTCGAGTCCATTTGTTTGGGTTGAGCACGGGCTGTGCTAGAGGAGCACGCCCGCCCGTGCTCACTGAAACAATATGCCCATAGGCTATTTTTCCGTTTCTCGCCCGGTTCGTCCAACTTCTTCTCGACTCGACTCCAAACTTCGTCACTTGAGTCAATTATTGGCGGTTGCAATGCTCGAATTGTTGCCACTATGCCACAAACATAGATAAATTCCTACAAAACGAGCAAAGCGTAATCCATTCCACAAAACAAGAATACAACCCAATTTACTTGTATAATGCATGCATATTCCCTCATTCTAGCCAATATTAAGCCTAAAATACATGCAAAATACCATCAATCATCTATGCACTTTCACCGTGTGTGTGGTGAAAAGGAAGCGAAAGCAGGACAATGAACACAAGAACAAAGGCGCGTGGATGCCCGGTGCGATGCGTCGCGTGATATCATAAGAAAGCTATCCCACAACGAAACGAACATCGGTGGTACATACGCACATGAACAACATGAGCATAATTCAAATCCAAGTGTTCCAACATCGGGACTCCAATACTTGCTTGCAAATCCCAATTATGCATTACTAGATGTAAACAATGGAAAAACGGTTCTTGACCACGATCTAAAGCGGCTAATATATGCATTCAAAGGTGGTACGAATCGAAATTATTAAGCGTCAAGCTAAAGACGTTAAATATAGCGCTTGTTGGGAGGCAACCCAACGGTTTGTGGTGTGATTTTTGTTTTTGTTTGTTTTCTTTTTGTAAAAAAAAAAGGCGAATTAGATGACATCACACACGGGTGACCCGTGCGTGCCGGAGGGAGGAGAATAATGTGGCTTTGGCATGAAGCAGGCGGCCCGCGTAATCGCCCTTCAAACCTAAGACAATATTAAGGTACAAAACTTGAAGTGATGGTTGAAAGAAGTAGTCCTAGCGATAAGAGGAGATGCGAAGGAGGCCATTATCCACCACCACCCGCATGAATCGGTAAATCCACATTTTAATATTGAAATTCTATCTTCTTACGTACGTGCGATATAATTTCATTTAAGTTTGGGGAGAAATAGTTATTTTGATATGAAATGTGTGGATAAATAAAAAAAAAAATTACATTGATTTTGTGTGTTTTCTTATAGTTGCATGTAGAGCATTTTAGGTTGCATTTGCATTAGAAACACGTTTTTTGGTTTAACACGTTTATTGCTTTCATAGATTGTAGGGAGTGAGTTGATCTCTTGATTGTAACTTGTGCTTGATTTTGAAAATTTTGTATTGTTTGGATTGGGTGTTGAGCATGAGTTGATTGAACCATGAATAGATGATATTGAGCATGTGATATTGAGAACATGGTTTGATGCTTTGAATTACGTATTTGCAAGCCAGTGAGCTTTTGAGCCTTTTTCGCTTTCATCATATGCAGTCTTGTTGATTGATTTAGTGTATCATTCATGTTGTTAGAATTCTGAACTTGCTCACGGTATCTCTGTCAAGGTCACATGTTGTATCGCGAATTGAAAATGATCAAAGGCCATTTTGTTAGCCCTTCAAGCCTTTTGCTTACCTAAGATGATATTGAAATCTCTAGTTAGCCAACTTGAGCCTATTGCCTAATTTCTTGATAGCAACAATTCAAGCCTTAACTTGATATATTTGTTACCCTACACTCGAGCGTATAACATTGAGTAGAGGAGTGAATGAGGTTGAATGGGTTGGAATTGAAAAGTTGGATAATTGTGCAAAATTGGTTGATGGGAACAAAACAAAAAGAAGAAGAAGAAAAGGAGGAGAAAAGAAAGGTTTAAAATTCATAAAAGAGTCGAAAAAAAAATTGACTTTATGATGTGAGTTTTCATTGAATGAACTTGGAGGCTAAGAATTGTATGTGAGGTGATAATGTTTACAAAAGAAAAGGGATGGAGATAAGAAGAGTTGATGAAAATGAGAGATGATTTGGGTAGCATATTAAGCTTTAACGTAGATGATTTATATGCTCACCGCCTATACGCTCGAGTTTGAGTCACTCTATCTATATTTTCCTACCCTAACCAAAGAGCCTTCATTACAACCAAAGAGAGAAGTCCTTTTTGATTCACAAATTGCATACATTCTAGTGGCGGAGATATGAGACGATTTGCAAGCCTATGGTAATTCTTCAACATTGAATTGAATTGAGCGTAAACACATCCTATATTCATTTGAGATGAGTATACACTTGATCTTTGTGAGGAGTAATTCTTAACATTTACCATGGTTTCTTTGATATGTGCTCTATGTTAGATGTTTGAGGCTTGGTTGATTCATTGCTTGACACCTACGATAAACAATGCGAATTTTATGGAGTTATTGTGTGTTCTACTTTTCATTACTCCCAATCATGTTTTCTCTAGTTTTAAAAGCGTTGGCCAAGGACGACCAGCGATTTAAGTTTGGGGTTTGTTGAGTGTGAGTTTTGCATGTATTTTAGGGCATATTTATGGCTATAATTATTTATAAACATGCAATAACGTGTATGAAATGGTATATATTCGCTCTTTGTGGAAAAGATATTACGCTTGCTTGTTTTGTAGGAATTTAACGATATTTGGAGTGATTTTGTGACAAATACGAGCATTGCTACCTAGAATCATCAAGAATCGAGCGATTACACCAAATTGGAAGCCAACTATATGGAGTCTAGAGTCATAGTGATGAGTCGTGTGGCAAAAGAAGCATTGATTATCAAACAACAAGGAGATTTATCTCAAGGAACATCCAAACGCGTATGGAATTTCTAAAGACTAGCAGGGTTTAGTATTTTGGTCATAACTCTCTCTACAAAATTGATATTGAGCTGATTCAAGTGGCTATGGAAAGCTAAAAGAGAGGGCTACAACTCTTATGAAGACCCCGCAAACAAATTTGGACGTTTGGGTGGCGCCTGCGACCCGTGCGCCCTGAGATCGGATGTTTTCTCGAGGGCGCACGGGTAGCCGTGCGCCAACGCACGACTCCGTGCGTTCTTGCGAAAACTCCAAAAATGACAAATTGACCTAGGCTTCTAAAAAGGGTATAAATATCACTTTTTGGGGCGCACACCGGGGAGGAAAGGTCCGGAAAAGACCCAAGAACACAAGAAATAACTCAAATTCATCAAGGAAGAATCAAGGGAAGAATCGGGGTCGAATCGGAGCTTGAGGATTTAAGATTAATCGGGAGATTATCCATTTCCCTAAGTTTTCTCATTATTTGTGCTTTAATCTTTCATTTTAGCTTGCCATGAATATGAACAATTTGTCTATGAGTTGTTTATTTGTAATGAGTAACTAAACTTCTTGTGATTTCCGGGTTTTGGAAGTAGATTAATTGAACTCTTGTTGAATGTTTTAATCTTAGTTGAAGTTATTGTCTTGAAGCCTATTTGAGTACTTTGTTCTTATTCTTGTTTTATCACTTGGCCAATGATTTAACTTGTTTGATATATTGATTCATAATTCGAGAGATGAGTTTGATATTATATCTTGAGTACTTGACATGAATATTTGCATAATCGAGAGGTTTGTGAATATTTGTGTGGATATTTGATCTTTTGTGCATTTGGGAGTTGTGTATCTTATGTTGAGTAGAGATGCTAGCATAGATATTTCAATCGCACTTTATATACATCTCGAGAGGAGGATAAAATACCATTGTGATCGTCTTATAGGTGTATCGATAATAACTTTGGCTTTGATTAAATCGGACAACAAGAGGAATATTAATTGAAACCATAACCCGGAATCCATTTCATTCCCTTGATAATTCCATTATTCTTAGTATCTTGTGTTTTTGTGGTTAATCTTGTCTTTACTTCCACAACAATCATCAAATTTCGATCGTCTAAATAAAAATAAGACTATCTTAGTTCAATCTGTATAGATAAATTTATTAGTCTCCGTGGATACGACCTGCTTACCTTATTCTATAAACTACACCGTACACTTGCGGTGAAGCTAAAAATAAAGCGAGGGGAAACGAGGGACCGGTCGGGGAGGGTCGACCGGCCAGCAGGTCGCCTGTGTGTTTTTTAGCGTAAAAATTTCAACCTTTGCAATCCTTATCGGCTAAAAGATTTACTTTTCATTTTTGTACAATATTTCTACATCTTGTGATCCTCTTTTTGTAGACAAAAGTAAATAAGAAGGAGCCTATGTTGGTGAAGACTCTTCTATAAATAGAGGATGAATTGAAGACACAAGATACAACTCATACAAGCAAATACACAACAAGAAATCTGCAAAATCTCAAGCCTTCATTTTTATACTCTTGTTGTAATAGCCTAGTTCTTGCACTTGCACAATCTTGAGGTCAGGCCTTTCATTCTTGATTACACTTGCACTCAAAGTTTGTATACTTCAATTATTGAGTTGTAATCTTGAATTTTTCTATCATCAAAACAAGATATCCTTGTTAGTGTTCTTGTGGTAAGAACACACTGGGGTGATCTTAGGTGTTGAAGAGTGTGGTACTCTTCTTATAGGTGTTGAAGAAAGATTGTGGTAATCTCCTTGAATGTGTTGTAAGAAGAATGTGGTGATCTTTAAATGTGGTGTTGTAACAATTGTGGTAATTGTTAATAAATTTTTTTTTTTTGAAATCTACTGGATATACTAGGGTGGTAGTAGATTAGGCCCTAGGTGGGTTGAACTACTATAAATCAACGTCTGTTGTTTAATATCCACATTTACATTCTTGTAAATTACTTGTTCATTCGAAAAAGAGGGCGATTTACAAAAATCGGCATAATCTATTCACCCCCTACAGATTATCGTAGCCACTTGGACTAACAAGTGGTATCAAAGCCAAACTTTTTGGCTAGCTCATTCTCGAGTAAAGAGGAAAGATCCATGGCTACGAATGAAGCTTATCTCACCACCGTGGCCTCCACCAACAAGCCACCACTATTCGACGCCAACAACTATGCATTTTGGAAAGACCGTATGGAGTGCTTTCTCTGGGTGCGGATTTGATATTTGGAATGTGGTCATTGAAGGAGTTGCTCAACCAACAAAGAAATTGGAGGATGGCACCACGACTCCCAAATCGCTCAAGGTTCGATGAAAATGACAAGAAGCTTTCTCTAAACGGTAAAGCTTTAAATATTTTACATTGCTCTCTTACCGCCACCGAGTATAATCGCATAAGAGACATACGATCGGCACATGAAGTTTGGGAAAAATTAGAAACCATCTATGAGGGCACAAAGAAAGTGAAGCAAGCAAGAAAAAACGCTTGAAAGACTTTGAAAATTTCAATATGCATGATGGTGAAAGCATATAAAAAATGGTGGAAAGGGAACACAACATTGTCAATCCTCTTATTGGCTCTTGGAAAGGTCATCTCTAAAGAAGACAAGGTGACCAAGGTATTGGCGCTCTTCCTGGGATCATAGTCCAAAAAAGTGATGGCAATCACGGAAGCTCAAAATCTCGAAACTCTCAAGTTCGATGAGCTCATTGGAAATCTCCTCATTTATGAATTATATCTCAAGGAGAGGAAAAATTCTCAACCATCCACTTCTAAACCGGTCATTAAATATTATTAAAGAGGCTATCATCTTCTTATAATAATGTTTATTATCTTTGGTGATGAGGATGATGAAGAAACGACTCTTTGTTAGAAATTTGCAAAATTTGTAAACAAAAATAAAGCAAGAAAGCCTAGAGACAATTCTTGTTTCAAATGCAAAAATCCGGCACTACATAGCCGATGCCGAAATTAGCGGAAGATAACAAAAGAAGAAAAAGCCTTTTCCTAAAAAGAAGGGGCGTTAAATGTAGATGTCAAAACTTGGGATGAATTACTTGAAACAACCAACGAGGAAGGAGAATTCGAACATGGTCTTATGGCCATAGACGATGAAAATACCGGGTATGCTCTAATGCTTCAACTTCTTCCCTAGTTGATGAATTACAATGTGATTTCGATGAATTGCAAAATGAGTTTCAAAATTTGATTGTTAAATACAAGAATTTGAAGATGGAGCATAAAGAGCTTAAACTAGAAAAGGATAAATTATTTACTTATTATGATTCTCTTATAAGGCTCATGTTATTACTCTTACTATGGTCCGGTACTCTTGAAAAAACAAACGCTCAAATGAAATTGAAAATTTGAAAAAGGATGTGCATCGATTCAATTTAAGTATGGATAAAGTCACAAAAATTTTAGATGCACAAAGAGGTGAGCATTCTAAATTAGGACTTAGTTACAAACCTTTTCAAAATGCTTCTAAGAAAAATGACCAAGGTCCAACCTTTGTGCGTCTTTAGTAGCGCCCAGATTATTACTTGTTTTTATTGTGGTAAAAAATGGACACTATGTTAGTAATTGTAAATTGAAGAATAATTTTAGCTATTATTGGAGACCCAAAAGTCTCAATGCTAACCCCCATGGACCCCAAAATTATAAGTACCTAAAAATAATTCCTTTGTAGGTTATAGGGGCTATAAACAACAATGGAAGATTCAAAATGGCAAGTGACGACATATGTTCACGCCATATGACCGGAAGAGAGAACTTTTTACCAACATCAAGCTCAAGAAGAGGGTATGGTCATGTTCGGCAATGCGAAAGGAAAAATTCTTGGAAATGGAGAAATTGTAATGCTTTCTTCTCTTAGTAATGTTCTTTTAGTAGAAGGGCTTAAGCTTAATTTGATAAGTGTTAGCCAACTTTGTGATTCAAATTATAATGTTGTTTTTAATAAAGAAAAATGCCTTATTTCCAAAAAGGATAAAATTATTTGTGAAGCGATTAGAAAAGGCAATCTTTACAAAATTTGTACAAGTGATTTGGTTAGTCAAAATGTTTCTTGTCTTTATGCCAATAATGATTTAACTAGTTTATGGCATAAACGACTTGGACATGTTGGATACAAAAATTTGCAAACTATATACAAAAACCAACATGTAAAAGGACTACCCAAATTGAATTTTGAAAATCTTGGCTTATGTGACACTTGTCGAAAACAAATTAGTTAAGAGTAGTTTTAAGCCCAAAATGAAATTTCCACTACAAACCCTACAAATGCTTCATCTTGATTTGTATGGGGATATTGGTCACGACAAGTCTAAGTGGAAAATATTACACTTTTGTTATAATTGATGATTTTTCTAGATATACTTGGTCTCTATTTCTTGCAAATAAAAGCGTCTGATTAATAAGTTTGTTAAGTTGTGTAGACTTATTGAGAATGAAAAGGAAGATACTATTAAGTCATTAAAGCGATCGAGTGGAGAATTTGATGGTGAATTTAGAAGTCTTTTGTGAAACTAAGGGATATCCTCATAATTTTTCGGCTCCAAGGACTCCCCAACAAAATGGAGTAGACGAAAGGAAAACCTAGGACACTAAGAGATGAGTCGGTCCATGCTCAATGAATTTTCACTTCCAAAATATTTTTGAAAGCGTAAATCTTCTTGCTATGTTATTAATCGAGTTTATATTCGTCTAAAATGAATAAAACTCCATATGAGCTTTGGAAAGGTAGAACTCGAAATATTAGTTGTTTCAAGATATTTGGTTGTAAATGCTTTATTTTGAATACCAAGGATCAATTGGACAAACTTGATCCTATGCGATGAAGGGATATTTATGGGATACTCAACAAAAAAGCAAAGCATATCGAGTTTACAATAAGACTAGTGGGGTTGTTGAAGAATCCATCCATGTCAAATTCAATGAAGCCGGGTGTTGAAAGGATACCCGATGATGAAGGTGATGATGAGGATATTATTGAACCCATTGCTAAAGATGATGCTCGACCTTCAAGCTCAAATGTTCCTCAAGAAGACAAAGGTGATACTTGGATCTTCTCGTACCATTAAAATTTAAGGAGATCACCCAAAAGATCTTATTATTGGTGATCCCCCGATAAAGTAAATAATGACTCGAGGAAAATTTGCGAGAAAGCTCATATCTCAAAAAGAGCCTAAAAATGCTAAGGAAGCTATTGAAGATGAAGATTGGTTCTTAGAAATGCAAGAGGAGTTGAATCAATTTGAAAGGAATGAGGTATGGAATTAGTACCTTTGTCCTCCATCTCAAACAATTATTGGCACAAAATGGGTATTAGGAACAAGCTCGATGACGAAAGCGATATTGTTCGAAATAAAGCAAGGTTAGTAGCTCAAGGTTATTGTCGAAGAAGGTATTGATTATGATGAAACATTTGCACCCGTAGCGTTTAGAAGCTATTCGTATTTTACTTGCCTATTCTTGCTTTAAAAATTTCAAGCTTTTACCAAATGGATGTTAAATCCAGCTTTTAAATAATTATTATTCAAGAAGAAGTCTATGTAAAAACAACCTCCGGGGTTTGAAAATTTTCTAGGCCTAATGATGTTTATAAACTTAAAAAAGGCCTTATACGGTTTAAAAACAAGCACCCCGTGCATGGTATGATGAAACAGCTCTTTTCTTTTGCAAAATGGTTTTACAAGAGGTAAAGTTGATACTACTCTCTTTGTTTTTTGAAAAAGGGCAAGATTGCTTATTAGTACAAATTTATGTTGATGATATTATTTTGGTATAAGCTCTAATGAATCCTTGTGCAAGAAATTTTCTAAGTTAATGCAAGGTGAATTTGAAATGAGCATGATGGGGGGAGCTCAATTTCTTCCTTCAAAATTAAGCGAATGCCAAAGGAATATACATTTCACAATCCAGTATACAAAAGAACTTTTGAAGAAGTTCTGAATTGAAGAAGGAAGAACCGTCTACCCCAATGGCAACAAACGTCAAGATTGACAAAGATGAAAAAGGCAAGTCGGTTGATGAATCCAAATATCGAGGTATGATTGGTAGTTTACTTTATTTAACCGCAAGAGTAGGCCGGATATTCTTTATCTGCGTATGCATGTGCTCGTTTTCAAAAGCAATCCCAAAGAATCTCATATGAGTGCCGTTAAAAAAAAAAAAAAATTAGATATTTGAAAGGCACTATTCAATATGGTTTATTTTATCCAAAGAATGAAAATTTTTCTCTTAAGGTTATAATGATTCTGGATTATGCGGGAAATATTGATGATCGTGTTTCAATATTGATTATTCAAATTTTAAGCGTTACTAGTTTCATAGTTTTCAAAGAAACAAAATTGTGTTTCACTTTCAATGACCCAAAGAAGCGAATATATTTCAGCGGCTTTTTGTTGTACTCGGTGCTTTGGATGAAACAAACTTTAGCGGATTACAAATGCTCTTTTGAAAGTGTTCTATCTTTTGTGATAATATATCCGCTATAAATATTGCTCAAAACCGGTCCATCATAACCGTACTAAACATATTGAGATTCGACATAATTTTCTAAGGGATTGTGTTTCAAAAGCGAAAAAAATTGAGATATCTTTTGTACCATCTCAAGATCAATTAAGCGAGATATTTTTACAAAATCGCTATCTTCCGAGACTTTGCGTCAATCTGAGCTCGATTAGGCATAATGCATATTGAATGAGAGTCATGATTGCATTTTGCACATTTTAAAACTTAGGGCGAAAATCGGATTTTTGGTCCATACCTCGGTTTTGGAAAAGCAGAATGAACAAGTAGGCTGACTATGGCAAGGCTGACCGTTATCCAGCCCAACATCGGCCAAGAGTCGCCCGTACCCTGGCCAGGCATACTTAGCTAAAATTTGCTAAAATTGTTTGTGTTCTTTATTGGTCATTTTGTCTTTGTAGCTCATTTTTCTGGCTCCTTTTCGTATTTTTGTACAAATTTCATCATAAATTTATTTTATTGCAGCATTTTATATTTCCTGACTTCATAAGTGCTCATTATCATCATCATTGCTAGTACATGCAACTGAAAACGAAGCATAAC